>RYFJ01002273.1:0-120144 GCA_003991445.1 Oryza meyeriana var. granulata | reverse complement strand
AAACAGGCTTTAAATTTTTTAAGTTTAATTAAATTTATAGTAAAACGTAGCAACATATACAACGTCAAATTAGTTTTATTGACTCTAAAATTGAATATATTTTGATATTATATTTTTTATGTTGAAAATATTTCTATAATTTCTCTATAAATTTGATCAATTAAATAAGTTTGATTTTAGAAAATTTAAAACGTGTTATAATATAAAATGGAAGGAGTATATCTCAGGCCATTCGTGGTTTGATAGCTGGTCAGAAGGATTCGTTTATTTGACACCTGGCCGCCCGGGCACCTCTCCATTGTTGCAGGTTCAGGAAGCAGCGGGCAATATACAGACAGGGACTTGTCCCCTTTACTCGGAAGTGGATCCATTGCGTAGATGTGCACGTTCTTTTTTTTCGAATATTATAACTGGTGGAATCCGATACTTCAACGTTATTGGTGCACGAGGAACGTCTGATCATCAATCCATCAGTTGCTGTTTATGATCTTGACTTACATAGGAGGAGACGAACACTTGGATCAAATTACATTCAAAGGAGCTAAGTATTGTACATGGTGTTTATGGTGCTCACAATTAATTGAACCCTCCCATAAATATTTGAGATTCTTCGTCACAAGATAATATTTATTAAATACCGCTCCTAATTCATCTTTAGTTTGAGATTCACCTTATTACGTTGCTCAACACAGTCCTCATGGCTACAACCCCACGACATCCACTCATAGCGCCCAACACACCATTGGACGATGGTAGTCACGAGTATCTGCTCTTGGACATCAGGGTTCTCGAAAGATGACCTGTTGCGTTTGTCTCATGATGTTTGGAGATGATTGTTTTTTCTGTAGATTCAAAGTGGGGAAAAGACGAGTTCGGTGTGACACCGTGTTGCTAAGGAAGAAGTTGAGTTTGAGGCCCACAGAGTAGTAAAACGGTACAAAGCTTTAACTATGCCCTGCGCTCCCACCAGGCTGTATCCGAACTAATGTGACAGGTTTTGAGACCGTGTTGGCCAAGGGCTAGTCAAGGTTATTTATCACGTCAGGTTATTTATCATGTGAAAGTATGGCCATAAGAAAGTACCAGTGACAATGGGAAGAATCTCAAACTAAGTTGAATTAGGAGGGTATTTACAACAAATTGTTTTATGAGAGAAATTTTAAACTTAGGTGATATTTAGGGGGTTTTGTAATTTTCCTGTAGAAATTTAACAAGCTTCACAAATTCATCCCTGACTTATATATCTGTTGAGCGTGTTTAGTCTACGGGTGTATACTCCATCTAATTGGAGAAACAATCAAACGGATTAATGGTCTAGATTGTCTCTCCAAACTGCATGCAGATCTAACGGCGCTGATTGATGGCCGCCACTTACCTTATCTCGCAGTTGGCCGCACGTCAGCAAAGCTACGCCCGGATACATGGATGGTCCAACATGACACATGAGGACAAACGCTACACCGTGCGGGGCCCACCACGCCACGCCACCATGTCCCGCCTGCTGACCTGGCTCGCGCATGCAACGCGCGCTATAAATACGCGGCTCCCCGAGCTCTCACTTCGTCGCCGCGGCTTACGAGATCGAGCTAGAAGAAGCAGCTACTGCCAGATACAGCTAGCTAGCTCGCCGGAGCTCGTCACCCAGGTCGGCCACCGCCACAGCCACCGCCGCCGCCGCACGCAGGTGATCCTCGGGTGTTTGCGCCGGCCATGGGGGTGGGGCGAGTGCTGAGCGACGCGAAGCCATACGCGGCGATGGTGCTGCTGCAGGTGGGGTTCGCCGGCATGTACATCGTCGCCGTCGCCTCCCTCAAGCGCGGCATGAGCCACTACGTCCTCGTCGTCTACCGCAACCTCGTCGCCACCGTCCTCATGGCCCCCTTCGCCCTCCTCTTCGAGAGGTAGCCACCATTAGCCTACATACATATTTATATTGTTTGACTCATTTTTTTTGCATGTTACTTAAATAGTTATGGATTTCTTTAAAAAATTTAACAGTGATATATCACTTTATAAACATATTATTTGGTACATGTCCTCACGTACGCATGGAATAACTAACTACATATATGCACGTCCATATATAGCTTAGCTTTACGTGCAGAGAAACTAACCCGGCTGCCACTAAGCCGGATTTGGCGCTCGTTTTTGTCTGTAAATAAGTCACTAGTAGTGTTGGCATCACCAGCTAGCCGATCAGAAACTATTCTGCCCACTAATATATAGTACTACTCAATATATATACACTAAGGCAGACATGGTAACATGATGCTGATGCCTTTGATGCATTCGTGTATCCTTTCATGCATATGCACTACACTGGTGCAAGCTCCACATTACGCAACCATATAGCAGAATCGACCAAGAATTAATCCATTAATCCGGGGAAAAGGTAGCCTATTATTCCATGCTTGTTTGTGCCAGAGAATAGGTATATTCACTCCAGATTTTCCCCCTTGTATGGCTAGTTTGTAGTTTTTTTTCCATAATGGAAAGTTATTCCAACGAAATGAACATGTTTAGACACCCCGGCAACCTAGCTTTAACGGTCGTGCGTGTAACCGCACTTCACTTAGGCATCAATTTGAGTGATTAAATCAATTGCTTGCATGACAGTATTGAAACAACATGAACACACTGACACACGCACAGAAAAAATTAAAGCATCATCAGCTCGCATGATTATGTTAATGACTGTTAACTTCCCCTGTCATGTGTTGACTGCTTGTTGTGAAATTTGATCTCTTCTGCATTTCAGGGGAGTGAGGCCCAAAATGACAGTGAAAATCTTCCTCAAGATCATGGGGCTTGCAGTTCTTGAGTATGTGCCCAATAATGCCAACTCAATCCTTTCCTAGTACTACTACAACACAATCTTCCAATTTACACATCAAGTAATTAAATACGAACATAATTAATTAGTTAATCTGCATGTGTTCCATCTCAGGCCTGTGCTTGATCAGAACTTGTACTACATGGGCGCGAAGCTGACCTCCGCCGGCTTCGCCTCCGCGCTCGTCAACATCCTCCCCGCCGTCACCTTCCTCATGGCCGTCCTCCTCAGGATGGAGAGAGTGAAGCTCCGGAGCCTGCACAGCCAGGCCAAGATCGTCGGCACGGTCTGCACGGTGGCCGGCGCCGTGCTCATGATCATCTACCACGGCCCGGTGGTGCAGTTCCCGTGGTCGAGGGGCGACCACCACCACGCCGCCCCGCGGGCCACCTCGGCCTCCTCTTGGCTGAACGGCACCGTCATGATCGTCGCCAGCTGCGTCTGCTGGTCGGGCTTCTTCATCCTCCAGTCCAACACGCTGCAGAGCTACCCGGCCGAGCTGTCGCTGACGGCGCTCATCTGCGTGCTCGGCTCGGCGATGAGCGGCGCCGTCGCGCTCGTGGCGGAGCGCCGCGACATGGGCGCCTGGGTCATCGGCTTCGACACCCGCCTCTTCACCGTCGTCTACTCGGTAAGCTCACCAAACTAATCAACCATCATCTGATCCCATTCTGTAGCAAATGCAAATCATCACGACGAAATATTTGCAGGGAATAGTGTGCTCCGGCGTGGCGTACTACGTGCAGGGGCTCGTGACGAGGGCGCGGGGGCCGGTGTTCGTGACGGCGTTCCAGCCGCTCTGCATGATGATCACCGCCATCTTGGGCTCCACCATTCTCAAAGAAGAGATCACTCTAGGAAGGTAACTAATCACCTTAGTTAACTACTAATCAACTAGTTAATCTAATTGATCATCCACTTTTAGTTGGCGACTAATTGAGCTTCATCTGGTGATTCCAGTGTGATTGGCGCAGTGATCATAGTTGGGGGGCTCTACGCGCTCATCTGGGGCAAGGGCGGCGACCACCACGACAACGGCAAGCCCGCCGCCGCCGCCTCCTCGGAGAAGACCCTGCCCTTGACCACGCTGCAGGACAACGGCGGCGGCGATGGCAAGCATGTGCTCGCCGGCGGAGTACTCGTCGCCGACGTCGAGATGCCGTCGGTGAAGGATGTCTACTAGCTAGTCTCTGACTCTGTGTGTGCGCGTGCGTGCATGCATGATCTCTCCCGTGCGTGACGGTGTTTTTTCTGTGTTAATTTGAGAGGTAATTAAATGTTTAGATTATTGATGAGCCATGTGAGTTAATGATGGATAAGATATGTACTTACGTACGCAGTGTTATGTACCGCTGCGTCACGTGCTCTCTCTGCAATCGTGGAGGCAGAATATTGATTAGTATTGTCCAACTAGTAACTACTTTTGCTAATTAAGTTTTGTTCTATCTTATGTTTACATGTGCGATACAATGCAACTCCTATATAATTTGAGACTAGCAACACTACTTGATTCATATTCGCAAGCTAGCTATATATGCTTTAAACAGAATCCAGTCGCATCGATCCAAAGATACGTGTACTTTGAATCTGCATCGAATATCTGTCACGATCTGCTTTTTTTTCCCTGAGAGGTAGCTGGCTTTAGTTAACCTCGCTGTCTCTTTTCGGTATGCATAATTCATGTCTTTATCTTAGTGCAGGATGACGCTGATCGAACAATTGCATCTTGTCTTGAGCTAGTAGTTAATCACTTAACCTAAATAAAGTAACAAATCTACTTTACTAAATACATGGGATAATGGTAGCCTGAAAGTAAGTTGGTGAGGGATTAATCCCTCTTAATTAGCAGGAGAAATTAGAATGCATGGTACTACAAGGAAGCCCCAAAAAAGGCGAATTTTTTTTATTTTTATATTTATTTAATAAAATATTTATAAAACTACATTTCATTTCAACATTTACAAAAATATACTCCCGCCGCCCTCTGGGAGGGCGGCAATGGGGCCGCCTGCAAAAATCCGGCCGGGCCCGGGCCTGCGCCCTCGCCCCTCGCCTGCGCCCGTCCCGCGCCCCTCGCCCTCGTCCTCGCCTTGCCCGCGCCCTCGCCCGTGCCCGCGCCCGCGCCTCGCCTCGCCCTCGCCCGTGCCCTCGCCCCCTCGCCCTCGCCCGCGCCCCTCGCCCGTGCCCGCGCCCGCCCCCTCGCTCGCGCCCCCCGGCCCCCGGCCGGATTTTTGCAGGCGGCCCCCTTGCCGCCCTCCCAGAGGACGGCGGGAGTATATTTTTGTAAATGTTTGAAATGAAAATGTAGTTTTGTAAATATTTTATTAAATAAATATAAAAATGAAAAAAATTCCAAAAAAGGCCATCTAAAATGGGATTTAGGCCCAACTAAGACGAATTCTTCAGAGACGCCTCGGCCCAAATTGTTCACGTGACGCGGGGGCCCACTCACACTACATAAATGGGCTTTAGGACAAAAATTCTTCAACGAGATGCCTTGGCCCAAATCCTTCGAGCAGTCAAAGCCCAACTTCTCCCGTCGCGTGGGGGCCCACTCACACGACTCAGACGAAACCAGCCCCGTGAGCGTGGGACCCACCTGTCAGAGTCCCGAGGGAATTTCTTCATGTGCACCCCTCCGGAAAGCTACAAAACTCCAAGAGGCCCCTCTGTCTCCTGCACGCCATTAACTCGTGCGCTAGTTTAGTCCAAGCTCCCCACGACTCCCCGCGACGCGACCGGAGGGCAGAGAGAGGCATCCAGATCGGCGGCGACAGCGATGGCGGCGACCTCGCGGGCGATGGTTTTGGCGGTGGGGGTGCTGGTGGTGGTGATGGCGCTGCTGCCGGGCGGCGCGGAGGCGGTGTGGCTCGACCTGCCGCCGACGGGGACCAAGTGCGTCTCCGAGGAGATCCAGCCCAACGTGGTGGTGCTCGCCGACTACGCACTCATGTACGAGTCCCACCCCACCGCTCACCCCACGGTCGCGGTCAAGGTAACCCAGCGGGCGCGATGTCCCCTTCCTTCCTCGTCTACTTCGGCTCTTGGGGTAGCTTGGAGCGCGGGGTTTTTTTGGGTTCTCGAGTCTTGGTCTTGATCTGGATCGGTGAATTGAGGCGTTTTGGGATCTCAGTGCGGCCACCGATAGTTCTGACCTTTTTGTGCGAATTAAGCTGTAGCTAGTAGATTGGCCTTCTTTATCTGAGAAGAAATTCCTTACGGTGATAATTCGAACGAATTAAGTTAAGTATCCAGGTTTAAGAACAAGAAAAGGGCAATATTCACGCATAATCCGAAGAAAAATACATCCTTTTGGAGCCAAAAGGCGCGAATTTTGTGCTTATCGAGTAGATACTCAAGATTGCAATTCTCTGTTCTCCGGCGAGAGGAATACCTGATATTGTGCAGTTCATAATAGTAACAAGTTATATGTTAACTATCGATAATGCATCTCTCTGGGTAGAGGCAGCCAAGGTAAAAACCCGTGAGCTCTGTTTGGTGTATATATGATACAAATTGGTTCAGATTCCATTTGCTCATCGCTTCAGATGAGGAAAGCTTGCTTTCATTTGAGGTTCCCTCTGCAGGATTGCAGTCTCCTAAGTAACTTTACATCGAAGATTTCACCTTTTCTTTTTGGCACCTGTCATTGAAAATTATAAAATACCATGCTTGTAGGTACCGAGACTATAAATAATGAATTGGGGATACTTACATCAAGGTCAAACAAATGAGTGATTGTTTTTGTTCACAATTAATGTTGTGACTAGGCATTATCAATAACTTTTGGTACTAACTGCAGTGCCAATATTCATATATCATAGATTGTGCAATCAAGGGTTATGTTCTTGATGGAAACATGTTAGTCCAATTCCTCTGTTATTTTCATGAATCATGACGCATGGGAAAATGCAAGCCTTCTATGTTTATTTTTTTAGAAATCAAGTATGCAAGGAAGCAAACTTAAATTATGGTGACTGATAAATCAGTTTAGTATTGCTTGCCTTTTTTTTTCTCCGCCAAGTATCATGATTCATTTCAAATCAACTTGTCTTTTTCCTAGAATAACGTGTAATGATGCAAACTTATTTGTCTTGCACATAGGTATAATCATCATGTTTAATATTGTCTCTTTACACCGTATATCTATGAGCATGCTGCCCTTCTGGCTTCACTACCGAAATACTATAACTTCAAATATTGTGATTTGTTTAGGTTACCTCACCTTATGGCAATACTGTACATCACAATGAAAATGCCACAACGGGTCAGTTTGCGTTTACAACATCAGAAGCTGGAAATTACCTTGCGTGCTTCTGGCTAGACAGTCCTGAGAAAGGATCAGGAACATCACTAAATCTTGATTGGAAGATAGGGATTGCGGCAAAGGATTGGGACACTGTTGCCAAGAAGGAAAAAATTGAGGTGTGGCAATGGATCAATCATATATAATCTAGTCTATCCTGCAGCAGTCATGTTAAGCATTATTTTTTTTTCTTTTTCTTTTTCTGTTTTTCTTATATGAATTTTCTTTGATCAGGGTGTAGAATTAGAGCTTAGGAAACTTGAAGCCTCAGTTGAATCCATTCATCATAATTTGTTATATCTCAAAGCAAGGTGAGCTATCTACTCTATCTCTTTTCCTGTTTTTAATTACTCTTATCTACTAGAACCGATATTTGAATAGACGATCTTTGTTTCCTACTGCAAACAAGATAGCTGGGAGTAGTAATTAAATACTGGGAGTTGAATAGTCAAAGCTGAGCTTTATCAGCATGGAAAAGCAGCACATCAGATCATGTCTTTTCTCCCCTAAAAAATGAATTGATGACCCCCTGAATTCTGTCCTGGACTTACCACACCATGTGGTGATCCAGCATGATACAAAATTATTTTTGAAACCAAGACATAAAATTATTGATGTAGTTTGTCCTGCAAACTATAGCATAATATTTGGAATCAGCAGTAAATAGAATAATTCATTATTCGATCTGTCTTTGCAGGGAAGCGGAGATGCGGACAGTGAGTGAGAAAACAAATGCTAGGGTCGCCTGGTTTAGCATCTTGTCACTGGGAGTCTGCATCGTGGTATCCGTTTTGCAGTTGTGGCATCTTCAAGGCTTCTTCCGGAAGAAGAAGCTCATTTAAACTGATCACTCGTTTGATATGTGTACTCCAGTGTTAACTTACCTTAGGAAAAGGGAGAGTTTTGTTATATTTATTTCGAGCAGCTCATATGATGGACAAATACAGTTGGTTGATATACATGAATTCAATAGCAAGTAACCTGTACTATGTTACTATGTGCAAAACATGTTCAAAATTGGTTCTGGAATTATTCAACCGACATGTGGATGAAATACAGTGTGAAATTTTCTCAATTCCTCTCAATGTCTATTCATCTGAAAGCTTCTGGTGTGATTGTGGTGTGATTGAAAATGACAAGTTCAACTGGATTTGAATTCGAGGAAAAATTGAGAAATCGACTTTGGGCCTCTTTTGGGCTGGTTGGGCCTCTGTTGAATAGGCCTGCCACGTCAGACTTCACCGGATGCACGGCTACTCCATTGATACTATCTAGTTGCAGCAAAACATCAGTCAAGCTCAAGCAACAGCCCACACTCCACCACACGATGCCTCCTCTCCGGCGCCGCCGCCACCGCCTCCTCGCCGCCGTCGTCCTCCTCTCCGTCCTCTCGCAGCCAGCAGACGCCTTCACCGAGCTCGAGTCCGCCCAAATCGGCCGCTTCCAGGACTACCTCCGCATCCGCACCGCCCACCCGTCCCCGGACTACGCGGGCGCCGCCGCCTTCCTCCTCCCCTACGCCGCGTCGCTGGGCCTCTGCACCGCCACGCTCCACTTCACCCCCTGCAAGTCGAAGCCGCTGCTCCTCCTCACGTGGCCGGGCACCGACCCCTTCCTCCCCTCCGTCCTCCTCAACTCCCACCTCGACTCCGTCCCCGCGGAGCCGGAGCACTGGCTCCACCCGCCCTTCGCCGCCCATCGTGACCCCGCCACCGGCCGCATCTACGCCCGCGGCGCGCAGGACGACAAGTGCCTCCCCATCCAGTACCTCGAGGCCATCCGCGGCCTCCAGGCCGCCAGATTCGCTCCCACCCGCACCCTCCACATCTCGCTCGTCCCGGACGAGGAGATCGGCGGCGCCGACGGCTTCGAGAAGTTCGCCCAGTCGGAGGAGTTCCGCGCCCTCAATGTCGGATTCATGCTCGACGAAGGGCAGGCGTCGCTGACGGATGAGTTTAGGGTTTTCTATGGGGATAGGTTGGTGTGGAGGCTGATCGTGAAGGCTACCGGCGCACCCGGCCACGGGTCGAAGCTATTCGACGGCGCCGCCGTGGAGAATTTGATGGATTGCATGGAGACCATTGCTGGGTTCAGGGAGGCGCAGTTCGGGATGGTAAAGGCCGGGCTGAGAGGTCCCGGGGAGGTGGTGTCTGTGAACCCAGTGTACATGGAGGCTGGCACACCAAGCCCGACGGTAAGAACAAACAATGCTACTAACTGGATACAATTAATTCAGGGTAAGATAGTGCAATAGTTGCAAATTGCGAGAAACTGGATTCTAGTTTTAAGGTAGTTTCACAACATTATCGCTATCACCTAAATAGGCAAGGGAAGCAATCTATTTCAAAATTAAAATCCGCAAATTTGCTTCTAATTCTTCCCGCAATAGTGTGTTGGGGGTTGTGAATTTGTGATCAACTTTATTGCCTTGATAATAGGTTGCGGGGTACTTGTTAATACACTGTTTATTGCTATATTTATGTCTGCTTCAAATTACTGTAGTAGCTCATAGTTTTGTGCACAAAGCATATATATCTTTATATGTAACTTTTTACTATATTTTTAACACAGAGGTAATATTATCACCATGCTAATTGTAGAGTTAGTCAATTCCCTAATCCCTACCTCAAAGGAACAAATGATCAATCATAAGCATACACTAGAAAGGAGATAATCAAACTTAAGTTGTAAAACTCGGGGAGTATACTGTTTTTTATGCACTAACCATTCATAGCAGATAATGAAGCAAAAATATGGACTTGTATCCTTTCATTTTTCAGATAGAATGGTAAAGGGGGATTCATAGCACACTCACCTGTCCATCATTCTAGTATCAAATATGCAGCTTAGTCAAGTGTCAAATACATTTATTTCTGCTGAGAATACTTAGATGAAATTTGACCTATTGAAATTAGTGGCAACAATGTAGAGTTTATCCTATAGCTGTAACAAGTGACCATATTTGGTTGTCATCTCCTTTTGTTGGTGGTCCTTTGGTCTATTACTTTTGTTCATTTCCATGCCTTTGTTGCTTTCTTTACACCAACAGTAACAGCTTGCATTTTGTTCTGCAGTTTGACTGAATTTTGCCCATTTTCATCTATTAGTGTTGCAAATGCAACAATTGAAGTGCGAGGGTTAGACTTAGAAGTTGATGGTTGTCACAACTCTTTTGTGATGACAAAAAAAATCCTTTAACTATGGTTATGACATGTTTCTAGCTTCACGTAGTGCTTATTGGACATATAAGCATTGATTAGCATTGACAAAAATCCAATAGCCGATGTCACCAAATTTGTAGATATAAACTTGTCGTGCATGGGTTTCAATAGAAGAAGATGGCAAAGGAGGTGAAATTGGCCAAGACATACCAAATGAAATATGTAATTATCTGAAAAATGATAGATCACAACCATCAAAGTAGAGTTGAAGGGACACCCCAAGACGAATTGGGTTAGATTTGATAGAAAATTAATTTTATTTTGAATACGAGTGGTAATCATGTATGTCTCCTGAAATTAGCAGTGCCACATGTCTCAAGTAATTGCATTTGATCTGAACTATATTATATATACAAAGATTGCATGCCAAATCCCACATTCCCACTATCATTATACAGCCCTCCCTTTATTTCACTAACCGTTCCTTTTACTACATTTGGCTGCACATTATCTGTGGCACTAATTTTTAATGCTGCTAACAATTTGCTCTGGGCACCAACTGTCAATTTTAGCTCCAGGTATCTATTACCTACTATTAAGGTAAAATAACAAAGTTCTAGTGTGGATATGGCATGCACTGAATTCAGCATCAGCGTACAGTTTATTTATTTTGGCTTTTTGAGTATCTAAACTCTAAAGGCAAATCGATGCAGGGTTTTGTGATGAATATGCAACCCTCAGAAGCAGAAGTGGGTTTTGATTTTCGCCTTCCTCCAACTGAAGACATTGAACATATCGTAAGAAGAATCAAAGAGGAATGGGTACCAGCTCATAAAAACTTGACCTACAAGGTGAAATCGGTACACTGTTATGCTGTTAACAGAAATAACTAAGATTCTGCATCGACGAACAACATGTATTGCGAAAATTGCTGACCTCCTGAAGTTCACTATGTACAGCTGATGAAGAAAGGACCAACATGGGATTTGTCAGGACAGCCCATTGTCACAGCGACCAATGCATCAAACCCTTGGTGGTCTGTATTCGAACAGGCTATCATATCTGCAGGTGGAAAGCTAGCTAAGCCTGAGATTTTATCTTCAACCACGGATTCACGCTTCATCAGGCAGTTGGGAATTCCAGCCCTTGGGTTTTCTCCAATGACAAACACTCCAATATTACTTCATGACAATAATGAGGTAATCGATCTTGGCCTGATATTGTTTTTTTTGGACATAGTGTGATGCTCAAGCTAAGTGATGTCTTAAACTTGCAGTTCCTGGAGGACAAAGTATTCCTAAGGGGCATCAAAGTGTATGAACATATTATTAGAACACTGAGCTCTTTCAAAGGTTGATTTATAATAGGAACTGTTGCATAAAGTGTACCATTGATGTATTTCCATCTCATGTCACAAGACTGGAGTTCCGGGAAGAAGACATATCCCTCAAGCTACAGTTTTCTTAAAATTGGTTCAGGTCCAACTATACCATAATAAACATGTCGGGAATGGGGAATAATGTAAATCTACTGAACATGCTAATTTTAATGATTGTGCAAGCAGATTGTTTTGTACACTCATACGAATTTATGAACTACAGTCACATTTATTATTTTCCTGAGGGAACCACATCCGCGTCTTCTCTTGCATCTTTTTTCCCATTGCACATTGCACTGTCTTGTATCACTACGAAGCAGTGATGAATATATAGTGATTAAAATTTTGGAGGTGTAAACACACGATGCAATTATTATTTGGTAACGTTGAAACTACTGTGGCCTGTCAGTTGACGCGACAAAATTCGGACGGAATGCTGTTTATCATGAGTGAGACACTTTTTCCATCAGTTTTTCTCCCCTGTGAGTTGTATATTTGAACAGTGGGCTGAACTACTACTGAACCAGGAGTACGCATCATTTGTTCAGATCAGCAGCACGTCGTTAACGCGTCAGATCAACATGCTGTCAGTTCGAAAACAAGACGATATATGCTTGTGCTTCTTTAGGCCAAAAAAGACTACCCATGTGAATGAACAGTCTCTGTTTCTTTTTCCTTTTTTTTTTGTGGGAGGAACAGTAACCTAGATTGGCCGGCCATGGCATGAAGCTTCTCTGCTTCTTCCTAATCCTGCCCATCTACTGCATTGTCTTCCTGCACCCAATGCATTCCAGCTGCACGCCTGACGAGCTGAAAGATGCGCAAAAAAGAAAGAAAGAAAAAAAAGAAAAGGAACATACTAATATTAACAACTATTCGCGCTGTCCATTCGCCCGGTTTGACGAACTAACCGAAAGAACACAAAATAAAAATGACATTTTTTTGTCCTCTGTCACAACTGCATCATCACATCGATCAGGCATCCGTTTCTGCGAGCTAGGCTGTTAAAACGCGTCTCAGTGTGGGCCACGACGAGACGCAACCGGCCGGGTTCTGATTTGGGTTTAGTTTGCGTGCTTTATTACTTTTTAAAGCATGTTTTGTCGTCAGACACCGGTTTATTGCGAAAAATCTCTGTCAAAGTGTTCAGCTGGCAACT
This sequence comes from Oryza meyeriana var. granulata, assembly GCA_003991445.1. Classification (NCBI taxonomy): domain Eukaryota; kingdom Viridiplantae; phylum Streptophyta; class Magnoliopsida; order Poales; family Poaceae; genus Oryza; species Oryza meyeriana. The sequence goes on along the minus strand of RYFJ01002273.1, from coordinate 107,307 downwards.
TGGCAAGTGGAGATGCATGTCACATGCAAGTGAGCGACGTCGAGAAGGTGAAACAGAGTGCCAGCCCTTCTGAACCCTGGCATGCGTTCAGATTCATACATACCGAAGGTATCGGGCTAAACCACTACTAACTTAATAAATGGTAGATTTTGTAGTTCAAAACTCCGGAATGAAATTTCCAAAATTTTGTGGATTTCGAACGCCCAACCCCCCCCCCCCCCCCCCCCATACAAGAAACTATTCCGCCTAAAATTTTCAGAGTTTTTTTAATTTTTGTGAATTTAGAAAAATTTAATTATTTCAATCGAAATATTCCAAAATTTGTGAAGTTTTGGTTTTATCAGCGCCTCATGGAACAAACTAAAATGAACTTAACTAATACTACTTTCTCCAATTGTTTTATGAGGAAACTCATATGGTTAAGTACTCAAGCTATGGGGCCATAATTATTGTGGTAAACTCTCAAGTGAATTTAAATTAGGATGGGAATGGGCGTGGATCGGCCCAAAAATAAAACTTAATTTATTTAATTAAATTAGAGTCACCTATGAATTATCTATAAATTGATCCCTGTCCATCCCTGATTACATAAGTTTTATCACACAATTACCATGCTGGCCAACCAACTTGCATGAATATGCTGCCTATCAATCAGTTATCCATCTGCATGATTTATTTCCTAACACGCTTTTCTGGTCATAAGTACATGCCACTTTAAACATTTAAACTTAACCAGCAATAATCATCTTCCTAGCATAAAAATTGGCACGGTTTAGCTTTACGATTACAAGTACATTACTGGCACATATCATGTGGAGCTATTTTATAGAGTAATTTGCTTTGGGGTTACTTGTGAGAACAGGAAGAGTGTAAATAGGCTAAACCGTCGCCGATAGGTACACTTCTTCTGTTTCGAAATAAATTATTTTTTTATACATAAATCTAATCAACTTTTATACATGAATCTAGATATTTTAGATTCATATAAAGGAAAGATTTATTTTGGGACGGGCTCGCATCTCGCACTGTTGAGCTAGCTATGACGCAGCTACACCCACAGTGCTACGTAACGCGGTTTCGGAGGCCGCCGCGGCCGCCCATATTCCGAATCCATCCCACCCCTTCCCTTTCCCTGCAACCTGCGGACCAGTGCATGCAGCTAGCTCCAGCTAGCTCGCCCCTCCTCCCCCCTACCCTGATCTCACACTGATCCCACTCGGATTCGTACGGGTTTTCCGCTGCCCATCTCCGTGCTGACGCCGTACGCCTCCGCCGCCGGAGTCCACGAAGTTGCCGTGCCAAATAAACTAGTACTCCCTTACTTCCAAAATATAAAAAACTATAGAGAAGATTTTTAATTTTGAAATAGAGGGAGTAGTATATACTTAGCACTATACCTAGCTCCCACGCATGTTAAAAAACCTTTGAAAGAGCTTATAGTTGGCTTTGGATTATCAGCGATATACAAAACGAGATAAGTTATTAGCACATGATAAATTAGATATTAACTATTACAAAATTAAAATTAAAATGGATTTATCTAATTTTTTAAAGAAACTTTTATATATAAAGTATTTTAAAAACATACTATTTAACAGTTTGAGAAGTATACTTGTGGAAAAAGAAAATAAAGTTAAGCTATAAGCTTAAGGTGGCGTTCCCTTCAGCGTTTTGGTGCGGCTTATAAGCCATACGTAAAATAAGAAACACTATTAACGCTTGATTAATTAAATATTAACTATTAGAAACTTGAAAAATGAATCTATTTAATTTTTCAGAGATACTTTCGTATAGAATTTTTTTAAAAAACACACTGTTTAGCAGTGTAAAAGCGTGCTTACAGAAAACAAGGAAATAAGCTACATGTACAAGCGCAACCGGACAAGCCCTAAGGTGGCATTCCCTTCACTATTTTGGTGCGGCTTATAAACAGTACGCAAATAAGAAATATCATTAACACATAATTAATTAAGAATTAACTATTAAAAACTTGAAAAATAAATCTATTTGATTTTTTTACGATACTTTCATATAGAAATTTTTAAAAAACACACTATTTAACAGTTTAAGAAATGTACTTATAGAAAATGAAAAAATAAGAAAAAAAAAAGCTAAAAGCCCTACCGAACTAGCCATAAAAACGGTGCATCTGAGCGTGAATTCCCACTGCTGTTCATTGGCCGAAATGAACAGCAGCAGGCAGGCAGCCGCGTTGTCCTTCCAAAGTTATGTCGTGATCTAACGCGCGGTCAATTCGTCGGCAGGTTGTTACAGCTGGGAGCGACTAAACTAATCACATGTACTCCTGTATGCTAATGCAACGGTCGGTTAAGTCGCATGATTATTGTTAACTAGGAGTAGTACAGTTTCAATGGCCAAAGTTTGTTCTTAGTAAAATTAACCTAATCTAGCTAGCTCTGAGTTTAAGCAAGCCTCAATGGCTAGCTGCACACATGACAGCGATTGACCTAGGAGGGCATAGTATATACGCAGCCGTTTACCAATCTGCATGTAGCATCATTGACAAAAGTGACAATAGTACAGGACGCCATGGCCGTCAGCATGAGAAGTTGATCTTGATCTGCTTCGTGTGACAGGTTGGTGTCGTTGACACTTTGACACACACATCGTACGCTCGGTTAATTATTAGCCCTAGCCAGCTAGCTGTGCGTACTTATGTAAGGAGTCCCATTACAATAAGCCACATTAAGTCTAATCACCCTATTAATTTATTTTTCTGTTACTTTATACTACTGCACACATCTATGCCTACACAAACATTGATCGATCGAGCTAACACACATGATGCTTCCTTGTTCATTTCTTCCCTGCATTATTGCCAATTAAACGTAGTAAGTACTACGAGTGTACGACTCAGAATGGAGATCACATTAATTATTTGTCACAGTATCTGCGTGATGTGAACAGAATAGCGACTGATTAACAATTGGTAATAAACAAACGCATGATTAAATCGCACACATTAGGACAGTCTCTGACATGTAATGTACCCTATAAATAGGGGAAGCCACATCGAAGTGTCAAGCACGCCACACACTGAGCACCACCAGCAGGCAGTGGCAGACAGCCAGGCACAACAAGATCACTTGCGTTTCAAGCTATCAACATCAGCTAGGACGTCAGAAAAGCAAGCACATATGGTGAAGACGGCGGCGAGCAATGGCGCGGCGGCGGCGAGGCACGGCGGTGGCGGCAAGAGGGCGTACAAGGGGGTGCGGATGCGGAGCTGGGGCTCGTGGGTGTCGGAGATCAGGGCGCCGAACCAGAAGACGCGGATATGGCTGGGCTCCTACTCCACCGCCGAGGCCGCGGCGCGCGCCTACGACGCCGCGCTGCTCTGCCTCAAGGGCTCCGCCGCCGCCGACCTCAACTTCCCGGTCCGCCTCCCGTTCGACCTCCCCGCCGCCGCCATGTCGCCCAAGTCCATCCAGCGCGTCGCCGCCGCGGCCGCCGCCAATGCCAGCAGCAGCGGGAGCAACGCGGTCGTCTTCGCTGCTGGTGTCGATGACAGCGGCAGCGGTAGCGAGGCCTGCAGCTCCAGCAATGCCGCCTCGCCGGTGAGCTCCCCGGAGACGGTCATCAGCGACGACGTTGCCCACGACGACGGCGACGACGTGGACTACAGCTTGCTCGCGGACATCGAGGCGTTCTTCCAGTCGCCCAAGTGCATGGAGTACGCCATGATGGACCCGTGCAGCGTGTTCTTCGCGCCGCCGCCGGCGATGGCGATGGAGGACGAGTGCTGCTGGGAGGAGGAAGGCGACATTGCGCTCTGGAGCTTCTCCACTCTGGACTGAAAGTGGAGTCAGAGAGGACGAAGTGATTAAGCAACTGACTAATTGTTAATCAAGTAATCAGAAAATGCCATGCGTGGTATGATATATACAGTTAATTTTATTTCATTTATATGATATTTTGATTCGATGTAGACATATGTAATAAGCTAATGAAGCATTGCGGAGGAGCTATCATGGAGCTACATGTTTTAAGGCAGCTCCCATAGAGTTAACCTCCTTGCAACTGCCTGTTTCATGTGTAAAAGTTACTATAACACCTCCGTTCTAAAATATTACTATCTTTGTATATCAAAGTTAAACTATAAAGATAGTAATATTTTGAGACAGAGATAGTGCTACTTAAAAAGTATAAGAAAAAAAGTATTATGGCATCTCACAGTTTAGCTATATTCAAAGGGACCGCTGGTCAATCATTTGAAAAAAATGAATCCACCAATCCATTTGTTACCTCGTTAGATCATGATTGGAAAAAAAACCCGATTTTTTGTGGCAAGCCCCTCTGTGGCTTCTATAACGAGCTCTTAACAGATTTTCACGGGTCGCAATTCTAGAATAATTTCTTTGAGTTTAGGCCGATAGCCCAATAACCATTCTCAACCCAGATAGCCCAAATAAACTTTTGGAAAGAAAATATATGACGTGTTTTGTCTTGCCACTCAGGACAACATAGCGCACGGGAGAGAAAAAAAATAGGAGAGAGGAGATCAAAACACAGGAGCAGAAAATTGGAGAGAAAAGAAGACGGAAAGGAAGAGAGGTAAAATTTTCCAAAACTCTGTATGATTTGCTTCTATTGGATTTGGTTGTGTTGATTTGATTTGCAATACACACAGCTGCCCCCCCCCCCTCCCCACCCCCATGTATCTTCCCCCCACCCTCCTCTATTGGAATTCTGTTTGTAGATGAGAACATTTAATCTAAAAACCCTCTATTTGCTTGATCCACCAGTAGATAATAAAAATCCTACACATGAACATGAAAACAAAAAGAAAAGTTAGGATCGTTACTGCACTCTTCTAATTTTACATGATGCTAGATTGCATGATAAAAAAAATGAAAAACATCTTTGACTGCACTCTTTAACTGCAAAAAGTGAATTGACTGTCTAAAAAATCACTTAACATTTTTGCACTTTTGCATGTATAATACATAAGAAAAATTGAATAAAAGATAAATAAAATAACTTCAGTCAAGCATCCATACAAAAAAAATCAAATACAAGCCCCACATTTTTTTCTCTTTAACTATTAGCCACCTACAGTTGCACATTGCATAAACTAAACTTGTATGGAGCATAACCAAAATTTGCATAATATGTATAAGTGCAACTTTAATATAACATATGTGCAACTTTAGTTTGAATGAAGTGCAACTATAGTTTACTCTTTTTTTTATTAATTCAATTAATGTACATGCATTTTAAGGAAACTTATTTTGTTTGTTTGATTGTGTATTTCAAAAAGAAAAAAATATGTTGCCTATGAAGTGATTTGATTAGTACAACTCTGTTCTCCAAAAGTAGATAGGTAAAGATTTGATGTCTTTCATCTATAAAATGATTTTGCAGGGTGTACAGTTTGCCATAAATGTAGAATGTGATAGCTTGTTCAAATTGTCACAAGAGGGTGGAATCACATTTACAAATTTGATACAACAAGTTTGTGCAAGGCGTATTACTGAGATGTATTAGTTGCAAAGTGGTTGTAAAAAAGAAAAGAAGAAGAAAAGAAACATATAATTACCTTCAGGACATGTGCCTTTGTCTGAAGGCAATTTATCTGTCCTAGTAGAGTCCACTAATTTGTGGTCAGGTTGATAATTGTGTGGATTGGTTGTGCTGTTATTATCATCTGTGTTTATATCCTCTTGCTGAGCAAAGTCATCATGTAAAGATTTGCTTATCTCATTGAACAACTGCTCTTTACAATAAAATATGCAATGCATAATTTTGCAAGCTAACTCTGTAGTCATGGGCTGTATTGTGGTGGGGTTATGTCTAGTGAAACCATCACAAATTGAAGATATTTCATCAATAACCTACATTTGGTCCCAAAAAAATTTGAAAAATTTAAAGTTATAGACTTGACTTGGTGTAAGAAAACTTATTTCCCAAGTACGAAGTTAACAGAGAAAAAATAACAGAATATTGAATATAAAAAAGTCACCTTTGGGTGAAAGAAATTATTTATTTGTTGTTGTATGGTGGATTTGCATGATGTAAATGTAGTCCTTGTTATCAAACAGGTTTCTAGATGTTGATGGATCATAAGGGGTTTCATGCAATGGTTTCACCTTTGAGATTTCATGAAAAAGAAAACCAGTAAGAAAAAGACAGAAAAAAATGCACTTACAGGTGCTCTGTCGTCTTCATCCTTCTTTCACAAAAGCTCTAGAAAAATGTACTTACAACGTTTTTCCCAAATAAATTGTGTTTTTTTATGATCCATCTCTGAGAAAGTTTATATCATCTCACCGCCCCATGCACAAATCATTGGCAACCCTGCTGGTATCTTTGCCAACCCAAAGTTTTTAGAATCGAGGTAGTTAACCTGCAAAAGAAACATACTGAAAAAAAGAGATATGAGATTTCTCAGATATTAGACTTTAGAATTTGGATTGTTGTGAAAAGAGTAATGAGTTGATAGTTGCAAAAATTTGCTAAATACACTTACAGCTAGAAGGTACAAGCATCCACCAAGTGCTTTAGATGTTTGAGATTTTGCTTTCTCATCATTTTGAAATTTTGCAATATATGTAATCAGCCATTCATGAACAAATTTAGACCAGTCTAATTGGTCACTTGAGTTAATGTCAATTTGTTACGCTCCTCTCCTGTTAACCAATATAGGCCAACAAAAGAGGAACGCCTTTACCTGCAATACCTGTACCAGTCCCAGGAGACCAGCTGGTACAGACAGGATATCGGTGGATCATTGTCAAACCTGCTTATTTATTTCACATAGACCTTACATAGGTTTTAGTCTCGGAGAGAACCTGAGACATACAACGACACTTTACAAAAGTAGGCAACGAAAAACACGGATAGACCTAATACCCACAAGCAAAAGCTTGGGACCTAGACCGAAACTCTAAAACTCGTCGTACTCGGCTTGCTCCTGGAAATAACCACTGAGGGTAGGGTCTTCATCTTCATAAACTTATGAGGAAAAAGTAGGTAAGGGTGAGTACACGAGTTACTCAGCAAGTCACGGAAGTAAGAGGCATGCAAGGGTTAACAAAGGAGGCTGGGGTCTATTTTGCAAACGTGGTTTTTAAAGAGTTTGGGGTTTTCGTAAAAATTTCTAAGTGTGCTCTTCAAGTTATCGGAAAGAAGCTCACACTTCAATCCATTCCGTGAGTTGCTTTGCAACAACTCACCACAATTAAGTTAATCGGGAAGAGACTCGCGTCTCAACCCATTCCACAAGTCAGAGACTTGTCACATTTTCCGATCCGGAGCATACTCTCCATTAGTACCTCCATTTAGGTGGATTCCCTTTTTCAAAACCTATATTTAACTCAGACAACTCAATTACGGTGTCAGTCACACCCCGGGTCACACAGGCCCTTTTCAGGCCACACAGGCCATCCATCAGTCACACAGACCGATTCTGCTAACGAATCCCAACTCGCAAAACAATTGCACATATATTTGTAAAATAAAATCTACGCTAGAGGAATCACTTCACATCCGCCCATAACCGTGGGCACAGCTGTTCGAACAGTTTATAAACCTTTGCAAAGGGTGCATACTTTACCCACACGACGCGAACTTACTCCCACACTGGCCATGCGGGGCGGTTCGTGACAAGACCTTTCCGAAGCCCTCTCAGGATAGCACGTTGCCCTATAAATGGGTTCACTTAACCAAGTACCTGGAACTCATTTCCGGTACTCAGGGAAGGAGGTATATCGCCCTCATGACACCTAGCCGCTCCCACATTTATTAGCAACCGAACGATCCTGAGAACACTAATTACTTGGCCAGGGGCGTCCCATTCCACCCGTGTGGTCGCACTGTATTATGCTCAGTGTAATTCCCCAAGAAAACGGTCCTTATATGCCACGTGAAGTTGGAGCCACACAGGTAGCGACGACCCATGACCAAATTTTATAAAACAAGTTTATTTCACAAACGTTCGACCAAGGGTGTCGAGATTTAAAAACCATTTTGAATAAACCCTAGTTTTCCCATCGTCAAGTTTAATTTAAATAAAAGGGAGTCGTCGATACTCATACTCAAGTATGAATACTAGGACGACAGGGGTTACAAAGGACAGGGCAAACAATTTAATCAAGGAAGGTACTATGCAGTAATTAGGTTAGGCCTGATGGATTCGATTTGCAAATCGCGACCGATAATAATGTTTCTAAATATGCATATTTCAAAAATCAAAACAATTTTTAAATCATGGGTTCAATATGGTCAAGGGTGACTTGCCTTGCTCCTGGTCCTGCAGGTCCTCGACAAAATCCTCGGTCTGCGGCTCCTCAGTACCGATTTCTACGCGTCGCAAAAAGAAAACAAACAAAAACACCCCAAATCAGGACCTATTAAGTATAACTAATAGTAACAGTGTGTAGATCTCATTTTTAGAAAAATTTTGAGAGTTGAATGGGCTCAAATGGAGTTACGGTTTAAAAGTTATGATTTTTCAAAGTTTTATTCATTTTTTTACGAATAAATGGAATAAAAATTATTTAGGAAAGAAAAGGAATAAAAAAGAAATAAAAGAAATGGGCTTAGAGGCTAACTGGTGGGGCTCTGATGTCAGTGGGAGAGAGAAAGAGCTAGGGGCTCGGAAGCTGACAAGTGGGGTCAGGTTGTTAGTAAGGAGGGAGGGGGCACAGGGGCTGACATGCGGGACCATGGTGTCAACGGTAGGGAAAAAAAGGATGGAGGCGCTGAAGTGTGGGGCCGGATTGTCAGCGCTTGGAAGAGGGGGACCGAGGTGGCCCTGGGGTGGCCGTGCTGGCTGACGCGGCAACACCATGTCGGCGTGGACCGCACCTGACCCCGGCGCAGATCAACGGCTGACGATAGCCGGAGTTGATCTTGCCGGCAGTGGCGAATTACGGCAAGCAGCTGGCGGCGAAGGAAAGCAGAGGGGATAGGGAACCTCGTGAACGGCTTGGATTGGACAAATATGCAGTGGAGGAGGGCTGGCGGCGGTGTCCAGAACCAGTGGCAGCGACAATGGTCATATGGTCGCCGCTGGTGACCATTTGAGCAGCGGAGGGGCTCGGGATAGGGTCGTTCGGGTGCGGTGCATCAAGAGGAAGAGATGAGAGGTGGCTATTTGGTTACTACCTGTGTCAATGTCATGAATTAGGTCGGCGGCGATGGCGGATGGCGGAGGGGAGAATTTGGGCGGTTTAGATTTGGAGCTAATCGGCGGCGGGGAGGGGCGGAGAAGGATTGTGGTGGCAAGGGGAGTTCGTCGGTGGCGGTGGATTAGGTGGTGACGCTCTGGAACGGCGGCGGGAGCTCGGTTCAGTACCGGCAGAGAATAGTTCTCGGCGATGAGCTAGCTCGGCTGGGCTTCTCGGTGGCCGGAGGAGGAAGGGGTGCTGCACTACTTATAGGGGAGCTCGAGAGCTAGCGGACGACAGACTATGGTGGTGGCAACAGGGATAAGCTCGAGCTCAGCCGATGCGACTCATCAATGGCACTGGGCTATGGCTCGCGTCAGCGATAGCCCACGTCAGCGGCGCTGTAGAGAGGAAAAACAGGGCGCGGGGCTGATGGCGATGCGACGGGATGAAGCACTCATGCGTGCGGATTGACTTTCGGGGCTCAGCAGTGAGGAAAAAGCTGCAGTGGCCATGTTGCTCTTGACTCCGATGCTCAGGATGAGGTGACGGTGCGGATTTCTTGCTAGAGCTCTGGCAGGATGGCACGGGGAGTTTGGCGAGGGTGTCCCGAGCTTAAATGGAGCGAGGCATGTTGGTATGGGCGAGGAGAGATTGGGAGAGATCGGGAGAAGAGAGAGAGAGCGAGCGAGCGCCGGGAGAGGAAGACGACACTGTTGTCGAGGCTGACAGGCGGGGCTGGACGGTAGAGCTCATCGGGGCCGTCCACGTGCTGTATCGGGCGGCCGAGAGAAAGAGCGGAGGGATGTGTTGCTGGCTCGCGGGGCCCGTGCGGGAATGGATCTCAGCCGTTGATGCTGGTCATTGGGTGGCCGGGATAGAGCGGGAGGGGTTTAGCTGCTGACGAGTGGGACCCACACGGATTTTTAATCCGGGCATGCGCGGTTGGGCCAGGCGGGGAGAGAGAGCGAGAGCAGGCCGAATGGGAGAGAAGGTGGCCCATCAAGCACAGTGCCGCCTATTATTTTTTCAGGGATTGATTGGGTTCATATTTGAGGATTTTGAATTTGGAATTGAATTTAAATGGGATTTCTGGAGTCAGGAAAAATAGGGAATTTTTGTGGAGGGTTCTTGGACTGTTTTTGAGGAAATTATTGAGATCACACATGGCATAAATAATCCCAAACCCAATTAAGAGCCAAATTTTTGCAATTAGATTTTTATTTAAAATAGTTTTAAAACAAAGGAAAACATGGGCATTACAATCAGTGGCCCAAGATATTTTGTGCTTGTGTGGGTGTTTGAATTTGGGTACAGGAAGGTGGAGCGCAACTAGCATAAAGCACCTTTTGATGTCTGCTGGGATAGTTTGTTTGCACCATTATCTTTCATCAACTTGTTGCTGAAAAAGGATATTAGGAGCTTGTGGTTGCCAAAATAGTTAAGAAGAAACAGCTTGGCTAACTCACTGTCAGTTTTGATCTCAGATCCCCCATTGGAATGCCTTGTATGCGGTTTACTGAGAGTGGGTTGATTGTAATTACTTCCCTATTGATGTATATATATGAGCACTTGACATCTGTTTGAGATGATATCCATTTGATAAATGGCAGAGGGATGGTACATTTCTTAAAATTGCACAAACTAGCAAATGGACATCCCTCAATGATTGCCCTTTGATGAGGACTGAAAATCTAAACAACCTTCGCGAAGTAGGGAGCGTTGTACATGCTCCTTATTATTGGGGAATGATGTTCTGCCTTTGAGCTTTGAGTTGCTCTTGAGGGACTTCTTTTTTATTAGCAGGAGATGTGTCTTTTATTAACATATTTAAACAAAAAACACAAAGTGAAAAAAATTATATCAGGAAAAGTGCTTGCTAGCACTATTTAAAGACATGAAGCATTGTTTTACCTTGTGCTTTGGCTTCTTCACAAGCAAACTTTTGGTGTGTGTCTTCTTTTCCTTTTTAGTGATCCACAGAGCTAGAGGCTCAGGCATAAAAAATAATCAATTTCAATTCACACCTGTTTAGTAAAAAATGCATTGCAATGCTTAAGTGCTCATGAAAAAAATGAATAACACACATACCAAAGCCTTGAGTGGTCAAAGACAGCTTCACTGTTGTTGTCGTCTTCAACTTCATCAGTTTGTTCATAATTTGGGTCAGAATCAGACTGCCCAAAATCATTGTGGAGGCCATAGGCCCTGGGTACCTCAAGGAAGGCAATTACGGCCATTCGAACAGAGGGTGGTCCGGTCCCTACATTTGAGGATAGAGTAGGACTCGACTTCATATTACCTTGTATGACAAGAAAAGGGATATAGTCCTAGCAGGATACTCTATGTACTGATAAGAAAAACCCTTGGTCGTATCTGACTGGGTTTCAGCATGGCGCCGAGCAGCTGACTCTGGTTAGCATCACTCGAAGTTACGACATACGTCACTCGGCAGTCTGAGTAACGATCGATGACGGCATCATCATGACGACCACTATGATAACCAGGACGCCCGAGGACGACTACGGCGGGATCTCCACCACAATATTAACGCTCGACGCTGAGAACACGAGAAGGATGAGCGTCACTGACTAGAAGATGAGCGTGAGCGCATCGGCCTCCACCACCAGCAATTTCATCGCCGTAGTCGGAGTTGGAGCCCTCACCCAGATGAAGGAGTACCGGCGTTTACCCACGAACTACAACAAGTTGACTGGCCATCTAGCTTCAAACCGACTGGGATAGAGAAGTACGATGGAAAGACCAACCCGGAGTCCTGGTTTACAGTTTACACCTTGGCAATCTGTGCGGCCCGAGGTGATCACAAGGTCATGGCTAACTACCTGCCAGTCGCCTTGGTTGACTCGGCGAGGACATGGCTAACAGGACTTTCCAGGCAGTGAATTGGCTCCTAGGGGGAACTCCGTGAACGTTTCGTCACGAACTTCTAGGGAATGTATGAGAGGCCATCTTCCGAGTACGATCTATATCAGTGCCATCAGAGAAAGAACGAGTCCCTCCGCGATTTCATCAAGCGTTTTTCCGAGAAAAGAAACTCAATACCTAAAATCACGGACGAGGTCGTCATAGCTGCCTTCCGCAAGGGAGTCAGAGACGTGCCGTTCATCGCCAAGTTCACTCGGAAGCCACCCAACTACATCAAAGCTCTCTTTGAGATGGCCAATAAATATGCTGATTTAGCCGATGCAGTGGTAGAGGCACTTGATCACAAGCCTAGACATAAATAGCGATGAGAGAGGGACAACGCGGCCCTATCCAAGCCTAGGAACTGCAAGCGAAAATCTGAGGACCTCATTGCGGCAGTCGATCGCAACCGTCCTCGACCTCTTAGAACCGAAGATTATCAAAATAACAAGTGACATGCTCGGGGGGCTCAAAAGCTCAAAAGCAAGAATGGCATCCCCACTCCTAACTTGTACAATACCGAACAGCTAAGTCGTTTTCTGATACATATTTTCTCCTTATATGATGTTCTCATCTAAATGGGCCAGGAGGCAACTCACTTCCCTATTTTATGGTTTGACTCGGATATGACTTAACTCCAGTCAGGATCGGACCTAGGGGGATGAGATCGTCAATTTCACACTCAGCCTTGCCAATGCTGCAGTCGCTTACACCTAATAGGTGTACATACTGTGCATTTTTGTTTTTGCTCTTAATGATTGCAAAAGTACTCGAGTAGCATAAATTCTGATTCATGAAGCTTTGCTCCATGAAAGGCGAACTCAAGTCACCTAAAACGCGTGTTTGGAAAAGAGCCATGAGCCGACTACCCGACGCTTGGGGGCTATGACTAGTTAGGCAGAGTGTTTAAACATAAGGGGTCAACTACTCGAGGAAATTAATATCAATAAAAGGAGAAACACATATTTACATATATTGTAAAATACATAAATTTTCTTTGAGTAATTGTTTTATACATCAGATGTTACTCATCCGATATGTTTATAATGCAGGACCTAGTTCCGGATACGCGTAACAGGAACTCATGGCTACAAGCCTACCTTCTACACTCGGGGGCTGGGCCAGTTTGCCCTGATACACTTGGAGTGCGATGCTTCAAGAATCACTCGGAATGCTCCATGAGGGCTACTGACCGAGTACTTGTGCCAGTCGGGATACGGTTGTCAGCTTTACCTTGTTACACCTCATCGGGGCTAATAACTGACCTCCGACACCAGTCGGGGCTCGGGTACCACACTGCTGGGTAGGGTACGCCCCATGAGGGTCGCCAGCCGAATCCTATGCTAATGCGAGGTTCGGGTATCTTAGTTGGCCACAGCTCTGCTGGGTAGGATACGCCCCTAAGAGTCGCCAGCCGAATCCTATGCTAATACGAGGTTCGGGTACCTTATTCAGCTACAATTTTGCTAAGTTGGGTATGCCCCAAGAGGGTCGCTAGTCGAATTCTATGCTAGCGCAATGTTCGGGTACCTATTTGGCCAAAACATAGAAACAAGCCACTACTGAAGCTTTCAGTCGGAGGTAGTACCAAACCCGGAACCTATGGAAGTGCTCATTATTTTTCAAGACTGGAAGACCCCAATCATTCAATTCCTACTGGAAGATGAACTTCCTAAAGATCACAATGAAGCTGAGTAAGTCAAACGACAGAGCAAAAGCTTTATCATAGTCGGAGAAGACCTATATTGTTAACGCACATCCGGAGTTCTCATGCACTGCGTCACACCTGAGGAGGGCAAGCAGATCCTGCAATCTATCCAGTCGGGAATCTGTGGCAACCATGCTGCATCTAGAACGTAAGTCGGAAATGCTTGCAGACAAGGATTCCATTGGCCAACTATGGTTACCGATGCCAATAACATTGTTCAGACATGCGAGGGATGCCAATTTTGTGGGCTGCGCTAGGTATGTCAGTTTGAGCCGGCTTATTCGGTAGTAGGCTAAAGATATGAGTTCTTAAATAGCATGCCTTATTGGGTCGCTCGCTGGTCACGTTAAAATCACGACGCAGGTGCTATTTATAAGAACCGATTAAATAATCAGATATGCTTCATGCTAAGCCTATAGTCGGGTGTATACATTCGGGTATCTTGATTATTTTAAGGTATTGAGGATATATCCTTATAAGGATCAATAGCTGGTCTCTATTAAAATTAAGGATGTAGGTATCTCTCAAGTATACCTTATCACATTTTGGATTTATTCTATAGTGATATTCGGCTTACATCCTTAGCCAAATTGCCTTGAGCAAAATTTCTAGCTAATATATAGCTGAAGAGTTCAATTTCTGAGAAATATATTATTTGGGAAAGACTTAAAGGTTAAAGATCTTTGACTTTATGTTTAATTGTTTTCCAATTAAGCATAAAGTCGGGGGCTACACCTAATAGGTGCGCCTATTCGGCGCACACTATTTGTCACACCCAGAAATTCACCAGAATTTCTAAAGCTAATTTGTGCAATAAATCCTCGTCCAGGAATCAGCCGAGATACACAAATTGATAATTTGATAAACATAACCAACGTAAAATAACAATAAATATTTACAACAGAGGCACTTAGTGCTCACACAGAAGAAAGCAGCAGCGGAACAGCAACTAGCGTAGCTTCAGCTCCAAGCCACATGCAGCTCAACTGGGGTATAAGCCAAACACCAAACTTCTCCTCCTCGCTAAGCTTTACTCTAAAGATTGTAATAATGCAAGACTGAGTACCACCCACCGTACTCAACAAGCCACACTAGGAATTGCAATGTAATGCAACAGGATACCAAACGAAAGACATAGTATGGCTTATTTGCGTAAACAACATTTAAAACATTTGCATTTAAAATTATTGAAAATAGTGTAGTTTAATTACCATCAATATTTTACCAATCTCTGAACAACGCTCCAACGCAGTTCAGGCCCAAACCATAACTCTCCAAACAGGAGCTATCAATATTCCATCATTTACTTCCATTAATGAGTAGTGTGGGACTAATCACAGAAAACATTGCTAGGCCCGCTCATTAACCGCGAGCACGGCTATCCGAATAGTTTTACTCTAGCCAGAGGTGTACCAATTTACCCACAAGACACAACTTCACAACACATCACCGTGCCCCTTAATACCACCACAGTATCTCAGAAAGGAATTGTGATAGGACCCTCCATGTAACCCGCACAACAAGGGAGCCACCCGTTGAACCACCAGTTTCTGGCAGAAGCTGATCAGGCCCCCAACAGGGAAACGATCCAATGCCCAAGACATGGACTTATTGACGCAGCCATGGTGGTCTTATTGACACAGCCACAACACACCATGGTGGACCCCGGTTGAACGTACTACACTTTGGTTCCCACCATTACCCATTCTAGCTTGTGGTTAGCACGAGTGTTGCTTCGCAACAAGTAGTCCGTGAACCGGTCCTTAATTGTCATGAACACCGCTAGCAACATTTCAATCCTGGTGCTCACAACCCACCATTCAGTCAAGTTTTATTTGACATAGTTAATTAACCAGCCACGACTCACTGTCGTGAAATTGCAGCCATTGTCCATTAATCATTTTGATAAGTGATTCATTAACTTTCCCCATATAAAATATCACTATAGTTTCTAGGCATGGCTAAGCCAAAATCATAAATAAATCTAGCCAGATAAATAATTAAACATCTAGCTAGTCAATATTATTACCCAGGGTATCAAGGCATAGATAACAATAACAAAATGGACATAAATATTAAGGAATATTGGCTATTAAATAATTACCCGTAATAATGTCATTCTAAAGCATTTCATGCAATAACTTTAAAATAAAATAGCTTTTGCAAACAGGATCAACATGCTCAAGGAGATTGTCATGTGACTTGCCTTGCAATCGTAAAACGTCTTCAAATAATCTTCCGAACTCTTCCGTAGACTCTGTGATCTTACAAAATGGCAAATATACGTTACTACACACAAAACGATAATAAATCCTAAGAAAATCCAAATAAACAGTACATAAAAAGTACATAAACAAATAAATTATGATTTTAGATAAATTTAGGAAGAAGAACGGGTCGAATCGGAGTTCAGACGGAAAAGATACGGCTTTTGGAAATTTGAATTCGGAATAATTCCGAAAAGAATTGGAAAGGAATATTTTTGAGAATATTCCTTCAGAAATTAATTATTGAAGGAATTACTTTTGTATAGGAAATTGAGATAGGACCCACTGTTATAGACTAGGTTTAGGATGGACTAAGTGCACAGAGCCGAAGGGCAAATGACTGTGAATGACTGATGACTTGACGACACATGGCGATGAGATGGCTGTTAGGGTTGAGGTGGCATGGTTGAGAGCTATGAAAATCCAACAATTAGATTCAGTCCTGAGATATCAACGACTAGGATATCTAAGGATATTTGATATAGATTGAAAGGATAGATTGTATTGGGATTTTTCAACGGCCGAGGGCGGTCGAGTTACTGTGTGCGGGACCCAAATGTCATCCACCGGAGAGGGTACCAATGGAGGGGCCGGCCTGTCAGGGGTTGGGGCAGAAGAAGCATGCCCACGCCATGGCGTAGCCCGACGGGGCAGAGGGAGTCCGCCGGCGATGGTGACGAACGACGGCCACTGTGGCGATGAGAGATAGATCGGCCACCGTGGCACGATGGCGACGACGGCACTGGGGCGATGACACGGCAGCTGGGCGACCACGATGGCGTCCGGTGGCGACTCGGCAGCAGCAACGATCTAGCGCTAGCAGTGGCTCGGGGCGGCGCACCTATGCGACGGCAATGACAGCAACGAACAGGGGAAAAAGGCGAGGCGCCGAGGGAAAACACGGTGCTCACCGGCGGCACTAGATCGCGGAGATGGCGACGACAACAACAGGCAGAGAAGGAGGGAGGCGGCTCCGGCGGAGAGATGCTGGGGAAGAAGTTGTGGGTGCCATGGGCCCCGGGTACCTCATGACAAGCATATGGGCCACTCGGATAGAGGATGGGCCTAGCCTTGTAATTAGAGATATAGCTAGATTCGGCAGACTTCGCCTTGTATAGAAAGGAATATACAGTCCTAGTCGGGTGCGTTATATCTCTAAGGGGAGATCTCCTAGTCGTAATCCGATGGGGACTCCTACCTTGTAACCCTGTCCCCTAGTATATAAGGGGAGACAGGGCGCCCCATGAGGGCAGAAGAGCACTCATAAGCTCAAAGGTGCACACAAGTTCATCAGAACTACCACCGTATATCCTCAAAGGAATACATACAAACTGGACGTAAGGTATTACCTCACATTGAGGGCCTGAACCAGTATAAAATCCCTCTGTGTTCCTTTGCAATCCACCGAGTTTACATCCGCCGACTAGCCCCATATATTTATTGCCGGTGTAAAACATCGACAGTTGGCGCGCCAGGTAGGGGCTTCGGCGCAATCTACATCTACAAGCTCGATGGATCGAGCAACCGGAGTCGACGGCGACAAATTCTCCACTGGTGACACGATCACATTCGGAAGCCTCGACTTCGTCGCCGACCAGATCGGCAACCTCACCTTGGCCGACTCGGACCCGATCCAACCGGCCAAGGAACCAGCCGGCTCCGCGCCAGTCGGCCTACACGATGCTGCAGCAATCTTCCACGACATGCTGCGGTGATCTCCAATACGCCCTAGTCCAGGGACAACTCTTTCTTTCGGTGTTCGACTCGGACTCGGTTTTGAGCCGGCTGAGATCGGGCCAAAAAAGGAAGAGATCGTCAATTTCCCGTTCGGACTCGGCGATGCCGCGGATATCTACAATCTACATCCGACGCGGCAAACCCGATCCTCTGGAGTTCGACTCGGATACGGCCCAGAGCCTGTCGAGATCGGATCTAGGGAGGTCGGAGTTATAATCACCCCCATCAACTATTCTGACTATGACTCTCAGTCGGACTACGACTCTCAGTCGGATTCCGACTCTAAGTCGGACAGCAGTTCGGCAAGCTTCTTCCTGCCACGAGAAATCTTCATGGCATCCAAAGGCTCTACTCCTACTCAGGAATCACGCCGACTACACGAACAACAAGAGGAGGAGGCCTGCCGACTGCGAGAACAACAGGAGGAAGAAGCAAGACACCTGCACGCCCGCAACGACGGCCTACGCAGGGCTGGGCGAACCGCTCAGCAACAAACCCTCCAAACAAAAGTCGGCGACCACGACGTCTTCATCACGCCGCAACAGAACGTCGTGGCCGCCGCGACCCTACTGGACACAGTCCAACTTGGGCCTGATCACCAGGCCACCCCGACGATCGCAAGGATAAAAGCCCTGCTTACCGCTGCTGCATGTCAGTAGCACCAACAGTCGGGTGATACCCTCATACCGACCAACCGGTCGACATTCCCAACGGCAGTCTTGTCTACCTCAAAGCGACGCCGAGCGGCTGGCTCCAGTCAGCTGCATACGGAGGCACGTCAGACGTCACTCGGCAGCCCCAACGACAACCGGCGATGTCAAAGCAACCGTCGGGATGATCAGGACCTTCGAGGCCGACAACGACGTGATCTTCGGCAGGACATCAACGCTCGACACCACGAACGAGAAGATGATGAGCAACGCCAACCGGAAGACGAGAACGAGCGTTTCGGCCTCCACCACGAGCGGTTTCGCCGCCGAAGTCGGGGTCGGAGTCCTCATGAAGATGAAGGAGTACCGGCCTTCACCCAGGAGCTACAACAGGCCGACTGGCCATCGGGTTTCAAGCCTACAGGAGTCGAAAAATACGACGGCAAGACCAATCCCGAGTCTTGGCTCACAGTCTATACTACGGCAATCCGAGCAGCTGGAGGAAATCACAAAGTCATGGCTAACTACCTCCCGGTCGCTTTAGCCGACTCAGCGAGGACATGGCTAACAAGACTTCCCAAGCAGTCAATCAGCTCCTGGGGGGAACTCCGAGAACGCTTCATCGCCAACTTCCAGGGACATACGACGAGGCCATCTTCCGAGTACGACTTATATCGGTTGCATCAAAGGAAGAACGAGTCTCTTCGTGACTTCATTAAGAGGTTTTCTGAGAAGAAGAACTCAATCCCTAACGTCAAGGATGAGGTCGTCATCGCCGCCTTTCGAAAAGGAGTCAAAGACACCTCGTTCATCGACAAATTCACTCAGAAGCCTCCCAACTCTGTCAAGGCTCTATTCGACATGGCGAACAAATACGCCGACTCAGCCCACGCTGTTGCTGAGGCCCTTGAAGATAAAAAGGCATCCTGACAGAAGAAGCGGGAGGGCACCAACGACGCGGTCCCGACTAAAGCCGGGAATCGCAAACGCAAGTCAGACGGCTTCATTGTGGCAGTTGGCCACAATCGTCTTCGACTTTCAACAACTGAAGATTATCAGAACAACAGTGACATGCTCGGGGGCTCACAAGCTCAAACGCAAGGATGGCATCCCCACTCCAAAATACCGAACAGCTAAGTTGCTTCCTGATAAATATTTCTTCACTCGGCCTTGCCAATGCCGCTTACACCTAATAGGTGCACAAGCTGCACTCTTCTCTGTTTTTGCTCTTAAATGATTGCAAAAGTACTCAAGTAGCATAAATCCTAATCCGTGAAACTTTGCTCCATGAAAGATGAACTCAAGTCACCCAAAACACGTGTCTGGGAAAGAGCCATGAGCCAACTCCCGACGCTAGGGGGCTATGACTAGTCGGGCAGAGTGCTTAAACGTAAGGGATCAACTACTCGGGGAAATTAATATCAATAAGAGGAAGAACATGAATTTACATATATTGTAAAATACATTTTATTTGGGTGATTATTTTCATCATCAGATGCTACTCATCCGATATCTTTATATTGCAGGCCCAGCTCCGGATATGCGTGACAGGAACTCAGGGCTGCGAGCCCATCTCCTACGCTCGGGGGCTGGACAAGTCTGCCAAAATACACTCGGGATGCTCCATGAGGGCTACTGACCGAGTACTTGCACCAGTCGGGATGTCGTCTTCCCCGGCTATGCTCCATGCGAGCTAATAATCGACCTCCGGCGCCAGTCGAGGCTGTGTACTACTCGGCTAAGTAGGGTACGCCCCATGAGGGTCGCCAGCCGAATCCTACGCTAATGCTAGGTTCGGGTACCTTATTTGGTCACGGCTCTGTCAGGTTGGGTACGCCCCATGAGGGTCGCTAGCCGAATCCTATGCTAATGCAAGGTTCGGGTGCCTAGCTTGGCTATAACTCTGTTGGATAGGGTACGCCCCATGAGGGTCGCCAGCCGAACCCTCTGCTAACGCAAGGTTCGGGTACCTTGTTCGGCTTTACCCAAGTCAGAGAAGACTTACATCGTCAAAGTGCATCCGGAGTTCTCATGCACTGCGTCACACCTGAGGAGGGCAAGCAGATCCTGCGTTATACCCACTCAGGCTTATGTGGCAATCAGTTTGCATTCAGAACGTAAGTCGGAAAGGCTTACGAATAAGGATTTCTCTGGCTGATTGCGGTTACCAACACCAAAAAACTCATCCTGACATGCGATGGATGATACTTCTATAGAGCTATGCTGGATAGGTCGGCTCAGGCCGGCTTATTTGGTAGCAGCCACCAAGATATGAGTTCCTACAGTAGCATGCTCCATTGGGCCGCCGCAGGCTGAGTTGAAATTATAGCGCTGGTGCTACCAACAGGAGCCGATGAGGTAAACAAATATGCTTCATGAGAGCCTTATTGCTAAACATATATGTTTGGTATCTGTTTTTATCTACCAGGTCTCGAGGATATTCCTTACAGGATCACAAGCTGGTCTTCATTAAAATTGGGGATGCAGGTATCTTTCTCGAGTACACCTGACCACGCCGTGGATTTATTTTCATAAAAGTGGTACTCGGCCTACATGCGTGGCCATCGGTTGCCATGAGCAACATTATTCCCGCTGACATGATGCGGATGAGTCTAACTTTCGAGTAGTGCACTACTCGGGAGAGACTATAAATTTCTCATTCCGCTGACATGATGCGGAGGAGTCTAACTTTCGAGTAGTATACTACTCGAGAAAGACTATAAACATTCTTCCAGCTGACGAGCCGAAGAGTCTAACTTCCGAATGGGACGCCACTCAGGAAAGACTATAAACACCTTTTCCAGCTGACATGAAGCTGACGAGTCTAATTTTCGAGTAATATATTACTTGGGAAAGACTATAAATAATTATCCCGACTGACATGATGCCGACGAGTTTGATTTTCAAGTAATATACTACTCGGGGAAAGACTAATAAACACCCCTTTCAAGCTGACATGACGCTGAAGAGTCTCATATACGAGTAGCATCCTACTCGGCAAGACTACAAACACACATTCTGACTGACATGAAGTCGAAGAGTCCCACATACGAGTAGTTCCCTACTTGGCAAGACTATAAATTATATTCCGGTTGACACGATACCGAAGAGTCTCATATACCAGTAGTATACTACTCGGGAAAGACTACAAGGTTAAAGATCTTTGACTTTACGTTTAATTGTCTTCACAATTAAGCACAAAGTCGGGGGCTACACCTAATAGGTGCGCCTATTCGGCGCACACTATTCCTACATCTACATGGAGCCCTTCATAGCCTCGCTGCCAGCTGACATGAAGCAGGACTCGGAGAAGCAGGCACTCAGACAAAGAGCACTCGGGAGCAATGCATCGGAAGACTTCACCGTGGAGGATGAGCACTTGGCATCAGCTGTGACTCAACTATGAAGGTCTCGGGGGCTACTGTGGGTGCCATGGGCCCCGGGTACCTCATGACAAGCATATAGACCACTCGGATAGAGGATGGGCCTAGCCTTGTAATTAGAGATATAGCTAGATTCGGTAGACTTCGCCTTGTATAGAAAGGAATATACAGTCCTAGTCGGGTGCGTTATATCTCTATCTCCTAGTCATAATCCGATGGGGACTCCTACCTTGTAACCCTGTCCCCCAGTATATAAGGGGAGGCAGGGCGCCCCATGAGGGCAGAAGAGCACTCATAAGCTCAAAGGTGCACACAAGTTCATCAGAACTACCACCGTATATCCTCAAAGGAATACATACAAACTGGACGTAGGGTATTACCTCACATTGAGGGTCTGAACCAGTATAAAATCCCTCTGTGTTCCTTTGCAATCCACCGAGTTTACATCCGCCGACTAGCCCCATATATTTATTGCCAGTGTAAAACATCGACAGAAGTCCACGGCAGACTCATCGGCGACGGGCTTCGGCCACAGGAGCGACGATGGCGACGGCTACCCGGTGAAGGGTGGCACTGACAGCAGTGGCGGCCTGCAGACGGGGTACTGGAAGCAGGGCAGCGGCGACGGCGGTGTGGGCCGAGGTTGGGTGCTGGGCGGTGTGACGGGGTGGCGGCGGCGCTTGCAGGCGGCGGCGCTCTGCCTCGGCCGGTGGCGGCAGCAGAGGAGGCGGCGGCGGCGTGGAGAGGAGCCGATGGCCTGGTGGCATGGAGAGGAGCCGAGCTGGCTAGGGCACGGGGCACAGCAGCTATCTTTATAGAGGAGAGACTCTGGCGGCGGCATGGGAACAGCGGCGCAACGGATTCGGCGGCGGCAGGCGCGGAGGCGACGCGGCGTGGCTGGCTGGGCCGGGCGGTGAAGCAGCGGGCCAGACCGGGGTGGCGCGCGGTGGTGGCGACGGGCCGAGGAGGCGAGCAGGCCGGGGCAGGGCTTAGGCCGAGGGCGAGCAGGCCAGAGCTGGGAGGGATGCAGCGCGGCGGACTCGGGCCGGCCATCTAAGTGAGAGAGAGAGAGAGGTCCAAGGAAGGGAGATAAACACGAGAGAGAGAACTAGAGAAAAAAGAAAAGGAAAATAAGAGAAAGATGGGGAAAAAAGAAAAGAAAGGAGAGGGGTTTCTGGCAAAATTCCAAAATTTGGAAAATTGGAATTTATAAATTTGAGGAATATTTCCGAATCGAAAATTGTAGAAATATTCAGAGGCCGGAATATTCTGATAATCAGAATCTATATACACACTATATATATATATATATATATATATATATATATATATATATATATATATATATATATATATATATATGGGATTCGGAAGAAGGGACGATTTGCGAAAACCGGGATATGGAAATATCGGGAATACTTTTATGGAGATTGGAATTGTGGGAATTCTCGGAGCTTTGGAGTATTTCAATTATTGGGATATTTTAGAAATGGAAACTCAGGGATATTTGCAGAATCGGGATTTGGGGAAAGCTTCGGATTACTAGAGATAATTAGAATATCAAGTCAAAGGAATTTTGGGGTGAAATGAATATTCGGAATATTGAGGATTTGGATTTTATTCGATAAAATCAAAGGGAAAAAATAATGGATATTCGATAAAAGGGAAATGAATAAATCCGAGTCTGCCGAATTTGGAACTTTGGGGGATTTCTTCGGAGTCAGACTTTTCAGGAACTTAGGGATTTGGAGTCAAAGAAAGGTGCAGATGAATTGGACCGAAAACGACCCGAACAGGGGAAAGGAAAAGAAACTTATTTATATTTATTTAATTACTTTAGTGATCTTTATAGCATTAAAATTAATTCTGTAGCTCCAAAAAATCCGAGAAAATTTCAGAAAGTTTATTAAATCACGGGGAATTTACCAGAAGTAAATGCCACCATGAAACACGAAGAATTTATTATTATAAATACTCAAACACTTAAAATACTCCGACAAAACCCCTGGAATATAAAAGCATCCAAGTATTTATTTAAAGATTTAAACTCGAGATTTTTAATATTGAAAATTTCAAAATTTTATTCAAACACTTTCTCAAACAAAAATTTTCTATTGTATTCTTATTTTTCCATTTACCCACGATAATTTTTAATTGACGATTTTCAGGGCGTTACACTATTTATCTATGAAGCTCTTCATAGTCTCGTTGCCAGCTGACATGAAACAGGACTCGGAAAAAGAAGTACTCGGACAATGAGTACTCGGGAGCAAAGCACTTGGAAATCTCTTCACCGTGGAGGATGAGCATTCGGCATCAGCTGTGAGTCAACTATGAAGGTCTCAGGGGGCTACTGTGGAGGCCATGGGCCCCGGGTATCTCACGGAAGGCAATTACGGCCATTCGGATAGACGTTGGGCCGGTTCCTATATTTGAAGATAGAGTAGAACTCGGCTTCATATTACCTTGCATGACAAGGAAAGGGATATAGTTCTAGCCAGATACTCTATGTACTGATGATGAAAACTCTTGGTCGTATCCGACTGGGTTTCCTACCCTGTAACCCTCATCCCTCCGGTATATAAGGAGGGGTAGGGAGCCCCCGGGGCATATGACAATCTCACCAAAGAATACCGCGAAAGCAATACACCACAACTAGAAATAGGGTATTACCTCTCACCGAGGGTCTGAACCAGTATAAATCTCGTGTGTCCTTTCGAATCCATCGAGTTTCGGTCCGACGAATAGCCCCATATAATTTTGCCGATACAAAACATCGACAATCATACTTAGGAGGTGTTGAGTAAATCATACTCAGGAGATGTTGAGTGTTCATCATCTGATTCAGTTTCTCCCATCTGAATTTGAAAAAGGGATTACAGCTGCACAATGGAAAAAAACAACTATAGCTACTGAATAAAAATCATTATTGAAACCCCACCCAACTACCCCCCACCCCACCCTCCAACAGAAATACTACAAAATGACCAAGGCCAACAGATATACTGCAAAATTAGCCACTTTGTGGTTTGCAAATCATCAACATCGATTAGTAGCATCATTTTATCTTGGATATTATGGGCACATCATGCATCGCTAGAATAAATCACACATGGGTGATCATTTTGCGAGCTAATTCGACGCAAGCCAATGTTTAATATTGTGTAGATATTACATATGACCTGTAGATTCTACTCATCAGTCACTTAAGCTAGTTTAAAACTGTGAAGTTAATTCATATACCAATCCAATTCCTAGCGCAACTCCACATGATCATAAATTACTGAAAAAGCTATGTTCAATGTTTCAGACCAAAGCACCAACAAATCATTCATGAAATGAGTACAAAAAAAAAGTATGTAGCATTCACCTCACATAAAAAGCATAGAGTACCTAGCATCTCTGATGCACTTCATTTATACAGGATGTAGCCTTTTCATCACTGCTACGCATAGTTGCCATTTTTTTTTAAAAAAATGGAGTTGCACAAATCCATGATATGAGTTGTGCATCATAAACTGCAATTAGAACACCTAAGTAGTGCAACAAAAAAATATAACAGATGATTCATAATTTTAGCAGGTAGATTCTAAAGAAAAACTTGAACATGACTGAGATATGAAATTAATATGTTCATCATAATTTTCAATAGAGGGCGTAGTTTTTTTTTCTCTGGATTCATAACTAGTAGACTACCCCAAAAAGCATTACTGAGATCATTGATACTTTGAACATATAGATCCACTTAGCTAAAGCAAAAAAAAAAAAGATGGAGAGTATAAACTCCTAAAACTAGATAGACTAAAATGCCTATAAAAAGGCATGACTTAGCTAGTCCATCCCCCACCACTCGGATTACAATAAATCGGCCATTAGAAAGCATGCAAATTCGTATGCATATATTCAAATCACAAAGATGAAAACCCCATCAAACTGAATGAATCAGAAGAAAAACAACTAAAAATACATGTCAAAAGCATGGCTTGGCTAGTCGGCCCCGTCGGATTACACAGTACCTCATCGATCCTAAACACAAATGCAGACTTCGTATGCATATATTCCTCAAAAAAACCAAAGCAAACCCCCGCCCCCCCCCACAGATCTAGAACAGAAAAAACGAGCGAGCAAAAATAGATAGAGTAAGAACTCGTGTAGCTAGAACCAGCAACAACATTCAATCACCTCCACCCCACACTCCGCCCCCCTTTCAGATTGAGAGAAACGAGTTGAAATTTCCACGACAAAAATCCAAAACAAGGCTAGACTTGCCTACTCTACTCTTCCCTTCCCCTCCTTACCTTCGCGATGTGACCTCCACGGCGGGTAGAATGCCCTCTTCTCCCCCGGCAGCAACCCCACCCACCCCATCTGACCTTTCCCCACCCCAGCGAGTCACGAGCCGCTTTGTCTTCAAGCTATCATCTTGTTTACCACCACCCAACTCTGCAACAGCAGGGGAATCCGTCAGATTTTCGACACGCCCATGACCAATCCAACCGGCGCGCAAATCGAGAAGATAATGTCCAGACTCCAGAGAGTCCTAACGGGCCACGGCCAGTTAACAAATATCTAGGCCGGCCCAAGTTGGAAATCTATCATGACACTAACTCCCCCACCCAAATCTCAAAGTCTATCCAACGGCCAGTGTGATCGATTGATATATTCCAAAAAAATCAAACGTTTGATGAATAGAAAATCTGATATTCAAATGGTTTCTGCCTTTTCTTTTAAAAGTAACTTGTAGATTTTTCCCACGCATTTTACACCGAGCCAAATTTTAAATGTTGAACTAGATTTGATATACTACTCATAACTCCAGCCTACATAGATACATTTGTTCTTTGTACAATATCTCTATCTCTACTATTATAAAAAACAAGTAATGTTTTTGCATATATTTCGTCCGTTGTCTCTCACTCCCGTGAGCCGTCCGCGTCATCTACGGCCAAAGAGTTCGATTACAATTTAGCTATTCTCTTGATTTGTGTTCCCAGACTCAGGTACACTAAGGATGGAGCCCTAATCGGCTAACCCCTACCCCCATGATTCGACCGTCGCCTGCCGAGGCCCTCCCAGCGGCTCCCCCACCAACTCTATGCCCTCCGTCTTCACCACCATCACCGCCAAGGATCCCAAGGACCTCTACGGCCGCCACAAGTCGCACCAGCGCTACATGGAATTCGTCGAGATACAAGAGTGGTAGTCGTCCTTGCCTCATCCCACCTGCCATAGCATGCTCAGGCCAGTGTCTCCCTTCGCGTCTGGCCTCACTGGCCGCATCTTCGGTGGCCACCACGCTGCTGTAGGCTCTTCGTCGTGTCCGCCGCCGCAAAATGCCAAGATCACTTCTGTCTGCTTTTGATAATAGATCACGGATACATGTTACCAACATACTTTTCTAACTCTGCAAAGGTTTAGAATTTGCTTCATCTAAGAAACCTGAATCTTCATCAACTGCAATGATCCAGAATTATTTTAATATTATTGTGTGATTGTGTGAGAACGGTCTTAGACATGTATTCATGAAGAATTGTTTTTATCCTTTCTCAATCAACTTTTCAACTCATTAAGTTGGGCTCTGACCGAGAGTTAGCCATGTCCATCCGAGATATGCAAGATAAGCACAAGGTAGATTTTTTTTTTTGTTTTGTATTTCCCTAATTCTCTTGGTGTAAAACTTCAACTCTTTGTTGATTAATGCTTTAATACTTGGGTTACATTGTCAATTTAGTAACACCAAGCTCCTTCTTCATGCGGCAAAATGCATTGAAAAAACAATTTTATCTAGCTCTGCAATGAAGGCATAGACCAATGGGATCTCCTGAAAAAGATCAATTCCAGTATTTTTGTTGCTTGAGTGAAATCGATTTTTCATTCCAAGGGGGAAATCTGTGTCCATCCTGTGGTGTAGCCTTACCCGTGGAGCTAAATAATTGTAACCAATGTCTTGCGTGTCAGGTTGCTGATTTGCAGCAAAGAAAGTGCAGTGTTATTTTTGATATATCACGTAGTCCTGCAATTATGACATGTAAGCCCACATCTTAATCTGAAATCAGAAAATTAACAGTGCTATAGTTCTTTTAAGTTGGGTGGGTGATCCTTAAAAGCTGTTCAATTTATTGCCAGAACCTAAAATGCATCATATCAACAGTTGATTTGAGCTGACTCATGTATGAATCATTGTTGTTATATGTCGCCCCTCGGTTTTGAAAATCGAAAACCTCATGTATTTTCCTGTACTAATCTCTGGATCAGTAGTTGGTACACACATATTGTCGATATTTTATATTGGTAATAAAGATGTAGGGGCTATACGTCGAACCTAAAACTTGATGGATTCGAAAGACAAGAAGATTTAGACAGGTTCAGGCCCTCAGCGAGAGGTAATATCCTACTCTTGTTTGTGATGGATTATTTTCGTTTGTGTATGAGTTGTTCCCCTGAGGGGATCTTTGCCCACCTTATATAGGCCGAGGGACGAGGGTTATAAAGTAGGAAACCTAGCAGGATACAGCCTATGTTCCTTATCTGTACATAGAGTATTCGGCTAGGATTTTATCATTTTCCTTGTTATGCAAGGTAACATAAAGCCGAGTTGTATTCTATCTCTAATTACATGGGCTGGCCCACCTCCTATCCGGATGGCCGTATTTGCCTCCTGTAAGGGTACTCGGGGCTCATGGCCTTCACATATACATAGCTAGATCATAATATATTTCGAGATAAAATAAGACTAAAGAGTTATATATCTTTAAAAAAGACCAATAGGGCCTTGTCCTATTAGATAAATAGTGGCGGAAACCAGAATAGTGGTAGGCCTAAGTGACGTGTCTACATGCAGTTGACTGGGGTCGTGACCTAGGTTTTAATCAGCTCTCCGATCATCCTGCTAAGCATGCAAGCATACTAGCAAGGTTTTCCTCTTCTCCTTTCTCTGATAAAACCACAATTTGACCAAAAATGAGTACTTACGTACTGAGCAAGCCACCACTACAACATGATTAATGCACACAGGGTTTAAGGACTGCCAAGGTTATTTTGCACAAAGCTAGTTTTCGCAAACATTTCCACAAACCTATGACCTAGCTATTTTATTAAACACTTTCGCCATTATTCAAGTAGTTTATCCATTCATGAAGGTTGTGTCCACCTCGCCAAGCTCCGCTTGGGTCAGTTTACCCTCATGTCCATTTCTCCAACCATTGTCCATTTCCACTTTCCTGCACTCCAGGATAGTTCCCATAATCACCCATTTCCATCCTAGTCAAGTTTGAAGATTTAGAGTCTAGTCAAGACTAGTACAAGTCCCGGTGCATCTCTAACTGCGAGCACAGCTATTTGAATAGATTGGTTTTACTCACACTGCAGTGGATATATGCTTTATCCACAATCCATGGCACATCCAACACATGAGACTTCCCACGACCCAGTTTTTCATATCTTCTAACATTGTGGCACCTGCTCCAAAGACTATTAGCCCCATGCATCTCCTAGCACTCCATCCAGTCTTACCAGTGGTGTGGAGTCTTGAACACCGAGGTATCAAGAAAAGGGAAGTAAATGTTTGTTTTATTTAACATGTTAATTAATCCGCACTCTATCCTCTTTCTTCTAACACAACGCACCACAATAAACAGAACCGGCCATGACTAGGGTGCCGCCCTACTTGAATCACTTAGTCCACTAGGTCTATGCCTATGCGAGAAATGCAGTCGTACTCTGTTTATTTCCTGCTTGTTTTCTTCACTTGGTCCTTAATTGACCAGGGTCGGCGCTAGCCTTTTCTAGAAACCACCCAAATCAATCAATGCTGCCCCGGTCGAAAATGATCTTGTTCATTAGTTTTGGTTTTCGCAAAGGGTTTTGCATGTGTCTCGGAAGTGGCATTTCATGTCTCCACTCGCATCAAATGATGATCGTTTCCTACCCGAAACGACCATCCCCATCTCAACCATCATCACATGTGTATGAAATGTCTAATAAGCAACACTAAGCATTGTCAAATAGTTGACTAGAGATGCAAAGTAACATATGATATCAAGGGACATGGCATACTATCAATGGGGGCTTATATGGGATTTAGGTACGTGTCATAGCCTGATTTTTTGGAAATTAAATAATTAATTAATAATTGATTTTCCAGAATTTATATTAAATTATAAAGCAAATTAATTAAGTAAAGTAAAATGAGAGATAAAAACTTCTTTAATAAATCAGCATCGAAATCATTTTTAATAAATTCGTTGTGTGTAATTATACTCTCCGAAATTTTCTTGGATTTTTCAGAGCTCCAAAGTTAATTTTAATATTACAAAGATCAATTTCAGTAATTATTTAAACAAATTCCAAATTCCTTTTCTCGGGTCGTTCCTAGTCCAATCCCTTTGTGCCCTCCTTTTCTACCCAGACTCGGTTGTCGTTCCCGAATCCCTAATTTTCTTGAAAGTCCGACTTCGGAGAAATCCCCTGAAGTTCCAAATCCGAGCGTCTCGAATATATTCAATTTCTTTTATTAAATATCCACCTTTCCTGTTGATCTAAATGTCCTTGGTCTCCATAAATCCAAATCCCCGATATTCCGAGCTTTTCTAATTTTCAGATTCCATAAAATATTTCCGAGTCTTCGAATCCCCCATATATATATATATATATATATATATATATATATATATATATATATATATATATATATATATATATATATATATATATATTCCAAAATTTTGAATATTTCCACAATTTTCAATTTGGAAATATTCTTCTAATTCCTAACTTCCAATTTCATAAATTTTGGGTTTTTTTTTATAGAAAACCCCCTTTCTTTTCTTTTTTTCTCCTCTCATCTTTTCTTTTTCTCCTTTTTCCTTTTCTCCCCTCCCTCTTGTTCATCTTCTTCCTTCCTTCCTCCTCTCTCCTAGGCATGCATCCCGAGCCGCCTGGGCTGAGCTCCTCCTTGGCCGAGCTTTCCCGGCCCGGCCTGCGTTGCACCAACCCTGCCCCGCCCTCGGCCCACTAGCCTGCGTGCCGTCGCCGGACCCTAACCGCCGCCGGCTCTGCCTCTATCTCCATAGATAGCTGCTCCTTTCCTCTGCGCCCTAGCGGAGCCGCCCTGGAAGCCCTAACCACCATCGTCCCTCGCTCTTTCGCCCTAGCCGCCGCCGCCGCTCTACTCGATCTCGTCGTCGCTGCCGTTTTCTCCAAGCCGCTGTGGTCGCCGTGCCATCGTCGACTCCGAACACCGTGTGCCGCGAGTGAGCACTGAGCCTAGCTACCGCTTTCCGTTGCCACCGTCTCTTTTCCCACCAACGGCTCTCCTGAGTTCTTCCCCAAGCCTGTCATCATCTTTTTCCCCCAGTCTCTGTTATGTGTCGCCTACCAGGCGCCATCGTCTGCCGCCATTGTTGCGTCATCGTCCCGGTCGACGAGCCGCCATCGCCGTTCCCTCTCCGCCACCCCGTGCTGGCGTCGCTACCCGATGCCCGCTGCCGAACACCGTCGTCGAGCACCTCTGCCTGCCATGAGGCAGCCGAGCTCGGTTTGCCTCTCGATGCCACTGCCATATGGGCCCCACCAAGGACCCCCTCCCTAGTGACCGACTGGTGGACCCCGTACACAGTTCTCCAAGAAATCCAAGCTGCTAGATCATCTAGATTCAATCTGAGCCACTAGAATTGCATAATCTATCCGGAGCAATCTCGACCGTTGGATTTCTAGTGATTGATTTCCATCCATTGGATCCCTTTAATCGGATCTCCCTGCCATGTCAGCGCTAGATCTCTCTCATCGGCACGTGACATTCTCCTCAACAGCCACCTTAGCCCTCATGTCCATGTGGCATGCCATGTCATCCGTGGTCCACCACCCCTCTTTCTCTCCTATTCCTTAGACCCATTCCACCATGGGCCAGCCATTGACTAGTGGACCCCACCACCTTTATCCATTCAAAAATATTTATTTTAATCCAAAAATCTAGGAAATATTCTCGAGAATATTCTTTTCCAATTCTTTTCAGATTTTCTCTGAATTCAAACTTCTGGAAGCCGTATCGTTTCCGTCTAAACTCCGATTCGACCCGTTCTTCTTCCTAAATTCATCTAAAATCATGATCTACATGTTTATGTACTGTTTATTTAGAGTTTCTTAGGGTTTTTACTCGTTTTACGTGTAGTTGCGTATATTCACCGTTTCGGAAGATCGCGGAGTCTGCGGAAGAGTTCAGAAGATCAAGCGAAGACGTTTTCTATTGCAAGGCAAGTTACACAACAATCTTCTTGAGCATATTGATTCCAGTTGTGAAAACTATTTTATTTTAATGTTATTGCATGAAATATTTTGGAATGTCATTTTACGGGTAATTATTATCATTCCGATATTCCTTGATATTTATGGCTATTTTGTTATTGTTATCTATACCTTGATACCTTGGGTGATTAATGTTGACTAGCTGGATGTTAAATTAATTATCTAGCTAGATTATTTAGATTCTGCTTAGCCAATGCTTAGAAACTTTAGCGTCATTTTATGTGAAAAATTAATGATTCACTTATCGATAATTAATGGCTAATGGTTATTGTTTCACGACAGTGGTCATGGTTGGTTAATTAATTGTGCCAACTAAAACTTGATTGAATGGTGGGTTGTGAGCACATGGAATGATGATGATGCTAGTGGTGCTAAGGACAGTTTAGGACCAGTTTGCGAATGACTTGTTGCGAAGCAATACCGTACTAACCACGAACCAGAATGGTCAACGGCTAGACTCGTAGTGTAGCAAGTTCAACAGAAGGCACTAGGGCGTGTTTGTGGCTAATATAAGTCCACACATGGCTGCATCAATAAGTCCATGTTTCAGGCATTGAATCGTTTTCCTGTTGGGTGCCTGATCAGTCCCTACCGGAGACTGGTGGTTCAGCGGGTGGCTTTTCTGTTGGGTGAGTTGCATGAAAGGTCTTGTCATGGTTTCCCCATTTGCAGTACCATGGTGGTATTTCGGAACATGGTGATATGTGTGGAACCGTGTCTTATGGGTAAAGTTGTATACCTCTAGCCAGAGTAAAACTATTCGAATAGCCGTGTCCGCGGTTATGAGCGGGCATAGCAATGTTTTCTGTGATTAGTCTCACACTATTCAACAATGGTGATAAATGATGATGGAGATTTGTTAGCTCTAGTTTGGAGGGTTATGGTTTGGGCCTGAACTACATTGAAGCGCTGTTCAGAGATTGGTTTAATGTTGATAATAATTAAACTGTACTGTTTTTCAATGATTCTAAATGCAAATGTTTTAAATACCGTTTATGCAAATAAGCCATACTATGTCTTTCCTTTGGGACCTTGCTGTATTATTTGCATTTCCCTGTGTGGCTTGTTAAGTACGGTGGGTGGTACTCAGTCTTGCAATATTACAATCAACAGAGTGAAGCTTTGCGAGGAGGAGAAGTTTGGTGTTTGGCTTATACCCCAGTTGAGCTGCCTGTGGCTTGGTGCTAAAGCTATGCTAGTTGCCGTTTCGTTGCTGTTCTCTTCTGTGTGAGGACTAAGTGCCTCTTTTGTAAGTATTTATCGTTATTTCGTTTTGGTTATGTTTATCAATTGTTGGTTTGTGTACCTCGGCTGATTCCTAGACGAGGATTTATTGCACAAATTAGTTTTGAAAATTCTGGTAAATTTCTAGACATGACAGTATGCAATTTTAATATTGCATGCCATTTATTTGTAAACAAGATCTTTTCATAATAGGTACACATGTTCAAGGAGGAGGGTGTGGCGACTTGCCTTGCTCATGACGTGCTATTGATTGACTTGCTCACTTAACCTTGCTCAACCTTCCGCTCCTTGAATAGCGCCTTCACGATCCTCACAATAGCAATACGGTCTAATTACGTGAGAAGAACCAAATCCAACAATCAATTCACACACAAGTCTATAATCTAGTTCTATAGACAAACTAGGCAGCGGTTATCTCAACAATTCTTAAAGGGTTGATAGCTGAGCACAACAATTAGCAAAGTTTATATGACTTGTATTTTTGTGGTAACAAACATATTATTAAGTATTCGAGTTTGTAAATAAGTCTTCATGTTAATTGATAGTTTCAACAGTGGATGTTCATTTTGCTTTACACCTTGATTTAATGTGTGGGTGTGTATAGGAATGGAGTTGAGGCTTTTATTCGATTTACTCGATTAGGACAATAATTTGATGGTCGTATCCTCCGAGTAAGGTGGTTTTATTGATTTGAATCAAATCTTAGGTATTGCCTTGTCTATTCTAGTTACCTGTATAATCAAGAATTTTGTTAAGAACCAAAAAATTAGTGTGCACATGCATTTTATTTTGCTTTACTGAGGTCAAAGGTTACTTGGATTAATTATTCTTGGCTTTTAAGGTTATAGTGTACATGAATTAATTCTATATTTACTCGAGGGTGTTTTGTACATTACTTGTATCCTTATTAGGATTTGAACCTTAGTGATCTTTATCATGTTTCAGGGTTAAAAACATGTGCTAACATATTATAGATTACTAGTTAAGTGTCCATGCGTTACAACAGGGGACAAAAACATTTTAAACCTAACAAACTTCATAGGTTTGCTAAACTACATTTGAGTGAAAAAACTTAAAATTTTGAATTTAACAATCTGATCAAACAATATAGCCGTCCCCAGATGGTCGTTAAAAAAATTACCACAGGCTAACCACGAGTAATTTTTTCACCAACGCTTTGTTAATATTGTTTAGATATCAGAGTTGAAGGTGAGTAAAAAAATTATCACCACCCTCATGTCCTCCTAATATACAACCAGGTAGTAATACATTTACTGATGTGTTTTATATGTTTTAAAGGAGTCAAACTGATAGTAATTATTTTCCTAATAGATAAAATGTCGAGAATAATTTTTTTACGCAGACTATTGCACATTGAGTCACAACGGCCGTACGGACAAAACATTTGCTGGCTTAATCACACATGAATGATAAAATTGCTAATAGGTGTTAATCAAATACATAAGTAAATTTTGGTCTAGCAAAGATCCATCATTGTGATGCTGGGGATCTTGGCGGCTTGTTGGATGTTGCGATAGCTGCTCGGTGTTGTGGGGGCAATTGATGACAGCGGACGACCGGCGATGCACAACAACAGCAAAAGCCTGACCACCCATCATTCAGCAAGCAGAAAAAAAAACAACTTATCTAGAATACCATTTTCTAACCTAATCACTTATCACTCTATATGTATATATTTAGCACTTATTTTAGATCAGATGGTGTGGATTTGATCCAGATGTTATTACTTATTCAGCATTGATCAATGGTATGTGCAAGACTGGTATGATGCATGAGACAAAAGAGATTTTATCAAGGATGCAAAAAAGTGGAGTTCTGCCAAATAATCTGATATATACAACTCTAGTTTTTTATTGTTGCAAGGGTGGGTATGTCAAAGAAGCACTAAAGTATTTTGCGGATATTTATCGAAGTGGTCTAGTTGTCAACTCAGTCATTGTGGCAAATGCTTGAAACCATGAGGCCGGAGCATTATCAAAACCATTGGTTTGGAAGTTTGTCTGGAAAGCATAAATTGGGCCAATCTTTATATGGTTCTTCAGAACGAATTGACATTGTCATGATCATTGTTGCTGCCTTTCTTCAAGGAGTTCAGAATTCTGCCTGTTGATGTACAAGTGTTCACATTTGCCATCTGAACCTGGAAAGCAAGAAAAAAGAACATGGCTCAAGCTAACAACCTAAAGTGACGATTTGTAATTGCATTGCATATCTATGTTAATCATATGCATAAATGTGCACAACCAGGCTACCGATCATATGTATACTAAGGATATGTAGGGATTTCTATTTGTCGTAAGTTGTTTCACCATTTGAGTGATGGAACTATAAAAGCATATAATCAAGAAATGGAAATCAACACCCAAGTACTAAGCACCTGATCGGCATCACAATCTAAGACTTTCATGATCGTACAGGAGCACATCCCAATAAATGTAGAAGAATCGCTGTTGCATGAGGCCTGGGATATCGTACCTAAATAACTCAGCATTCCATGATGAAAAAATAGTGGGAACATGAATGTAATCAATATGTCAGATTGGTAGTGAGTGAAATCAGTGTGGCATTCATATGAATAAAGATATCCTATCAACTGCAGAATAATGGATAGTTAAACATTACTACTAAAGAAATGTTGAGAGGCCAACCTTTTGGTTGGTCCGGACGCTCCTAAAGAACCAGCCAAGACCTTGATGTATAAAGACCTCCAATAAGAAATAAACAAAAAATATGTCCAATAAGACGTAAGGAGTCAACTACTTGGGAAAACTAAAATCAATAAGAGGAGAAACGCATATTTACATCTATTGTAAAATACATAAATTTTCTTCAGATGATTGTTTTCTTCATCAGTTGCTACTCATCTGATATATTTATAATATAGGGTCAGTTCCGGATACACGTAACAGAAACTCATGGCTACGAGCCTATCTCCCACGTTTGAAGGCTGGACTAGTTTACCATGATACACTTGGAGTGCGATGCTTCAAGAATCACTTGGAATGCTCTATGAGAACTACTGACCGAATACTTGCGCTAGTCGAGATACGGATGTCACCTTTACCTTGGTACGCCCCATGGGGGCTAATAATCGACCTCCGGCAACAGTCAGGGCTCAGATACCACACTGCTGAGTAGGGTGCGCCCCATGAGGGTTGGGCCGGGATTAGCTAGGCCACTGTCGGGCGGCCGTCGGGCCGTCTGCCATTTTGTAGGCGACATCCTTGCCGCCGTTTAGGAGGGCGGCAAGGGTGCCGCCAGCAAATGGAGCGGCGCCTAGCGGCCGCCATTTTTCGGGCGGCCCCCTTGCCGCCCTCTGGGAGGGCAATTTTTGCCCGGCTAGGGGGCCACCTGCTTAAATGTCAGCTGCCCGGTCGCTAAGGCAGGGTACCGCCTGCAAAAGTGGTAAAAAACGTCCTCCATCAGGGCGATTTTTTGGTGGCTCATTATAAAACCCCCTTTCAGCCTCCAAAAAATTCATAAAATTCTCAAAAATACCAGAAAAAGAAGAGAGAGCTGAGAGGGGAGGCGAAGGAAAGCGGCGAAGCCCCGCTAGTTTGCGGATTTGTGTGCAGGTAAAACCTTATGTCCCTTTGTAATTTCCATTTGTATTCATGTAGTGATGTAGTATGTGTAGTATTGTACTAGTTTTTTCACGGGCAAGAGAATGATAGGTATGGTCCACAAGGTGTAGATCGATCGGAGTTCAGTTCAACGGTTAAAGGCATTGATAGGCCGGCTGAGAGAAGTTAGAATTATTTTTGTTAGATGAATAACCCTAGTTCGAGAAATGCTAGGGAGATAGAAATGTGGACGATGATATTTTATTTTTTGTAGTCATGTTTAGTATACTCTAGGTATGTAGTTGTATAGGTATATTTGTAATGTATGATTGTGGTAATTATCGGAGTATGCACCCCTTATTCAATGGTAAATTTTTGAAATATAATTCCATTTTAACATTTTATGAGTGCGTGTGGTTGGCCTAGCGAGGTATAACTTGTGTTTATTTGGTTATAATGTAGCTTGCTATGGATGCGTTCGGTATGTCCACTCGTCAATGACCTCCGATTGGCGTGCCTCCGCCGATGTGTTGGTGCGGAGATGATTACAAATTTGTAATAAGTGAGAAGGATCATACATATCGGAAAAAGTATTGGATGTGTGCTAATTACGCGTACTACCCGGAGAAGCCTAAGCCCCAAGGGAAGAAAGGGAAGTCGAAGAAGCCGGTAGAGGTAATACGAATTCTCTTGTAGTATGGAATATTTTAACCTTTGTGCTAACAAATTTGCATATGTCACGGCACCGAAGCCTCCTTCGCCTTTGTGCGACTTTATGCAGTGGATAGATACGGAGATCCGTCCAGAGGACACAGAGTATCTTCGCAAGTCACAGGAATGGCACAGGGAGTGCCTCGAACGTCTTTGGGCGGCGGAAACAGAGTGGGAGGCTGAGCAGAAGAGGAAGGAGGAGAAGGAGTGACAGGAGAAGGAAGCCAGTGAGGCAGACAGGGAGAGAAAGCGGCATAGGCCACTATGTACGAAGGAAGCTGGGCCGGAGGCAGCGAGGAAGGGGAACTACCCACGCTGCACACAGTAGTTGCATATCTAGTTGGATGTCCGTTTGAAATACCCTAAGGCATGTAATAATGATAACTAGAAATGTTTCATGTGCCATTTGTACTCGTTGGATGGATAATTTCATTATGTTCGTAAGCAAATAACGTGCAATGTTGGAGTTCATCCTGTGTGTTCTATTGAAATCTATTTATTTATCCCTGCATTACGAATGCACTGATTGCAAAGAACTGTAAGACTGGAGCTGAGGCTGAGACTATTCAATAAACAACAGCCACAATGTACTCCTCAGGGTTTTCGTATTCGACGAAACCAATCAAAACCCGTGAATTTTCAAGTTTCGACTTCACGACGAAAGTAGATTCCGATCGACGAAAACTGATCGAAAAAAGTTGCAATTAAAATCATGACCATTTGTGGTTTCTTTTATTAATTCAACTGCCAAATGCCTGTTAAATTTTACTCTCAGATTTGGCCAAAATTTGACAAAAAAAATAAGATCGTCAATGACGAGAGGCAGCCCTACAGGTGGTGGCCTTTTATAGGGGTAGTAACCGCCCTCCTAGAGGGCGATAGGGGCCACCTGCAAAACGGATGACCTACGGAGCCGTCTCTGTTGTAGGCAGGCCCCTGGCTAAGTAAATATCGCCCTTTGGGAGGACAGCAAGAGGGCCACCTGCAAAATGGTCGCTTCTCAGCGCCGCCTCCTTTGCCAGGCGACACCCTAACTGCCCTCAAGGAGGACCCGGTGCCGCTTGTTTTGCAGGCGGCACCCTAACCGCCCTCTAGGATGGCACGGTGCCGCTTGTTTTGCAGGTGACCGTTGCCGCCTCTTTTGCAGGCGGCTCCCTTGCCGCCCTCGGGTACCGCCTGCAAAATGACAGACATCCCAATGGCCGCTCAACAGTGGGGGCCGACGAGTGTTTGCCACGTCAGCCAAAACACCCTTTGGGAGGGCATTTTTTAAAAAAAGGCCTCCCAGAGGTCGTTGGGGCTATAGATTTGTAAATTTCCAAAACTAAAATATACTTTTGTAAATATTTTTTAAAAAAATATAAAAATAACAAAAAATTCTGGCTTCGGCAAGAGAGGAAGGAGGCCGAGGAGAGGAAGGCCGGTTGGCTAGGCCTCGGGTTGGGCCAAGAGGAAAGGGGAAGGGAAGGAGAGAGAGAGAGGCCGGCTAGGGATGGGCTAGTTGGACCATCTAGTTGGCCACCGTGCTGGGCCGGCGAGCTGGCCTGGCCTACTAGGCCAGCCTGGCCTGCCAAGGAGGAGAGGAGGCATGGGGATGAGCTGGGCTGGGTTCTGCAGTGCTTTAGGATTTGAGCCCAACAAGGAAATGATTTAGGAATTTGTTTTCCATTTTGAGAGGATTTATTGAAGAGATTGTATTTAAGAGATTTGAATTTGGGTTCATGTTTTAAAGTTCGGTTTTGATTTCCAGAATTTTGAGAATTCAATTTTGAGTTTGATTTCTCATATTCCTTAAAAAAGGAAAATGTTATTTATTTAGAGAATTTATTTAATTGTGAGTTCAAAATTTATTTGATTACCCCCATTAGCAATTACTTTCCATTATTCATGAATTTTGTCTAGGTAAAGGCATTTTTGACAGTTTAATTACCTCTTGCTTGAGGTGATATTTGATTCCTTATTCCAGTTAGTCGAGCTTTGGATACTGGATTACTGTTTCACGGATTAGGGTTACTTAATTTTATTTAAAAACCCAGTTAAGGTAGTATGTGTACTTTATGGTTAACTTTCCACTTGTAATTTATAGACTGTAACTGATCCCTTTTTATTATTGGTGTTAGAAGGGTTGGAAATTAAATGGGTATTTAATTTCCCTTTACTTGTAGTGGTTTAGAAATTATTTGTACTTATCAAGTTAAACTTGGAATGGTTTTGGTTGACTTTTATCAGATCACAAACATAGCAACCAAGATCCGACATGATGCAAAAAAAAATTTAAAATTTTACATATTTTACATATTTTTCTTAACTGGATTTTCAGGGTGTTACATTATAGCTTGGTAGCTCTTCCTTTCTGTTTCACAGTACACCCAAATGCTTCCTCATTTGTCTTTTCTGTTAGTAATATTTGTTCTAAAAATTGTAAATGGACATTGTATTAACCAGTTACAAACTTGTGTATCTGCATGAAGAAAAAACAAATCGTACTATGATCTTGGATCCTCTTGTTGGCATTGTCCTCAATCTCATAGAAAGCCAGTACTTCAGAGTTCAGGCCATAGGATGTGATTGCAATGTTAACAACCATGGATGCCCTGCCACAATCTATTTTGGGTTGCAGTACCTGCTGAGCTATAACTGGGTTAGATTAAGAGCATATAAGGGGAAAAAGATATGTCCTGAAGTATGAAGTATGGTATGAAATTGGCTAAGGAGCTAAGATGAGACCAAAATATTCATGTTTTGGATTTTTGCTAAAAACTTGAGATAATGTTGGAACTCATGGGTAAGAAATAGATTATGTTAACAATTGAACTCTATTGTAAATTTAGTATTTTCCGTTGCAACACATGGGCACTTTGATCGTATTTTAAAAGTACGGTTA
The DNA here is from genome assembly GCA_003991445.1 of Oryza meyeriana var. granulata. Lineage (NCBI taxonomy): Eukaryota > Viridiplantae > Streptophyta > Magnoliopsida > Poales > Poaceae > Oryza > Oryza meyeriana. Next base: position 66,780 of record RYFJ01002273.1, on the reverse strand, counting down.
GATTTGATATACCACTCGTAACTTTTTGTTCTGTAGATATAATTATCAATTTACATAGTTATAATCTGAATCCATCGGTCTATCAGTGAAAATATTTTTTTTTCTAAACCTCTTATTTTTCAACCTCTCTGTGTAGATAAACTTACCGTAAATCAGTAGTATAGCTGCTAATTATCTCTCTCCAGACTCTCCTTAGCTTATGCCACTTTAGATTCAGTTATTATCGTTATAGCTTAAGCTAATTCATCGATTTCGTGCGCACGTTTTTCAAACTATTAAATATTGCGTCTTTTAAAAAATTTTCTATATAGAAATTTTTAAAAAAAATCTATTTTTCATATTTATAACAGTTAATACTTAATTAATTATGTGCTAATAACCTGTCGTATTTTTCATGCAGCAATAAGTCCAAATCCAACCTCATACTCAAATAACGCCTTAAAGCAAGTGCAATAGGCTTATGTTAGCCGGCGACAGCAATAGACACGTCAAATCTTTGCTTAGCTGGAAGAAAGAGAGAACAAGGAGAGAGAAAAGCTTGTTTAGTCGCTAGCTCCAGCACATTGTTCTATGTATGCCTATGCTGTTCAATCCATAGATTCCACGTCAACGTATTTATGGCCAATTAGATCTAGAAAATTAAAAAAACAATTTTTTAGAGATTTGTGTTATGTAGCTAGCTATTGTATATGTTATATCTAACACCATGCCATATATTATTGATGTAAAATATGTTAGAGCTTAATAGCCGACTATATTATTGATCTTGCTCTTAGTCCATCCCGCGAATGACCGATGAGGCCACAAGCGAATTTTTACTGTTACTAATTTAATTTTTTTTTAATTTATAAAACTAATTTTCGATTGGGATCAATTGTAAAACTACCCTCTTGCCGGCCTGGGCCACGGCGGGATTTAAAAACCGCCGTGACCCAGGGCGGCGAATGGCATCCCCGTCGCCCGGGCTAACGGCGCCGGCCGCCGTTAGCCCCGGGGACGCCACGTGGATTCGCCGCCCTGGGGGACGGCGGCGAATGCCCCCAGGGGGCCGAATGCAAAATTACATTCGCCGCCGTCCCCCAGGGCGGGTTATAGCCATTCGCCGCCCTGGGGGAGGGCGGTTTTTTGCCGGCCCCTATAAAATCCCTTCCTGCAGTCGCCGCGCGTCATTTCTCCCTTCCGCCTCCAGCGTTCGTCCAATAGAGCTGAGGGAAAGGAGGAGAAGTACAGCGGCGAAGCCCTCGCAGATTTTTTAGCCGAATCCAGGTATTTTTTTGATCTCCCTCTGTTATGTAGTCAATTTTTTAAACAAATGTTAATTAGTAGTAGACTTGTAGTGTAATATCCGATATAGTATGAAAATATTAGCGGTTTGGTATAACCATCGTTAGTGTTAAATTTATTTGGCCGTACTAGAAAAACATAGCGGAGAAGTAGTAAATTGTAGATATTTTAAAAATAAATATGCTCCGCCATGGCCATCGTTGGTATACGTCATTTTGACACGTTAGATAAACCTAGCGTATAACTTTATTAGCGCCGCTGGGTCAGTTTGTAAAATATAGAAACGGTAATGGTTTGACTCATACGTATAGCCTTTTTATGGAACGAATATTGATTAGTACAGATTAATAAAATCTTTTTTGTGAACAGAAATGGCAAATAGAGTTGTATTCGCGATATATCACGGTGAAGGAAATGTCAGACAAGGACAATATGGGGTAGATTTATCGGAGTTCAACGTAGCACAAAAGGGAATTATAGCTCCAGCTGAGAGAAGTTTTTCTGGAGTTTACAATTGGTTAATGAGGGGATTCGGAGTAGATCCTCAAGTAAATGCAATTACGGTGTACGCACTGGTTAGCTGGGCTGTGGAAGGTTTTTGGTGGGAATTGATGCCAATAGATTCAACGGACAGCTGGGTATTTTTTGTGGAGAGTGCACTGCAGCGAGGATGGGCACCGAGCATCCTAGTGGTAGTGCATGACGTGGTCAGCATTGATCAGGCTGGTCCGAGTACAGCGGAAGGGCCCAATGAAACAGGGGAGCAAAATGAGGCAGAAGACGAGGGTGCCGGAGAGGAAGGAGGCCAAGAAGACATGGGACCGGGGGGGTTTGCAGATGAAGGGGAGAGACACCCAGGTCTAGTACAGGAGATGGAAATTGAAGACTCAGAACCTGAGCATATGGAGGATGATGATTCTTCGGAGGACGATGTACACCCGGCAGAATGGGACAACAAGGACTTCTCCGGACTCGTTGTCTCAGAGGGGCACACCGTGGCATGGGAGTATCGGCAGAATGAAGTGGTGCAAGGCGCTAGATACGCCGAAAAAGCACAGTTGACAGAGGCTGTGAAGATGTGGGCCGTGTCACTTGGGAGGGAGTTCTGGGTATCAAAGTCCACAAGATCAGTGTACGAAGTGAAATGTGCAAGTTCAAGCGATGGATGTCCATGGAGGATGTACGCATCCAAGAAAAAATATGACGACTGTTGGTCCGTGTCAATCGTGACGGAGCACAACTGCCATCTTCCGGGTGTTCAGAAGTACCACAAGAACATATCATCTGCATTCATCGCTTCAGAGCTGTATTATGCTGTTGTGGAGAACCTCCGGTTCGAGCCCAAGTCAATTATCAGCCGCATCGAGGAGAAGTACAAGTACACCATTACATATGCCAAGGCATGGAGGGCCAAACAGAAGATAATTGAAATGAGATTCGGTAGTTTTGAAGCTTCGTACAATAATTTGCCTCGTCTACTGCAAACCATCTGTGCGAGGAATCCTGGCAGCTACTCCGAAATCAAAAGTTTCCCATCGTTATCAAGTCCTGGGCAGAGCGTCCTTCAGCGGGCCTTCCTCTCTCTGCAGGCGTGCATGTTTGCATTTGTTCATTGCAGGCCCATTCTCTGCATCGACGGCACATTCCTAACTGGAAAATACAGAGGGCAAATGTTGACGGCAATCGGAGTAGACGGGAACAACCAAGTGTTGCCAGTGGCCTTTGCCTTCGTCGAGGGCGAGAACACAGAGAGTTGGTACTGGTTTCTGAAGCTGGTTAAGGAAAAGGTGGTGGGGATGAGGCCAGATGTATGTCTCATACATGACCGTCATCCAGGGATGCTGCGTGCAATTCAGGAGCTGCGAAACGGCTGCGCAGACAAGGGATACCCTCCGGTGTGGGAAGATGTGAAGAGCAGATGGTGCATGCGTCACATGGGCGCAAACTTTTATAAGCAGTTCAAAAACAAGGAGCTGATGGCCATGTTCAAACGTTTGTGCGCCCAGAATCAACAGAAGAAGTTTAATGAGCTGTGGAGGAGACTTGATGAGCTGACAGCCAAATATAGACGCGAGAGTTCTGCAAGACCCCCAGCTAGAGGTGTTGACGGCCCTGAAGCTCTAGATGCACTTCCCACCGATGACGGTACATTCAGAAGGAGGCCCGGTTCCTCGGTTAGCAGATTTTCGCAGTGGATCGAGCATGAGCCGAAGGAGAAATGGGCATTGCTGTACGATGAAGGTGGAGCAAGGTACGGCATAATGACCACGAACCTTGCAGAGGTGTACAACTGGGTCATGCGTGGTGTTCGGCAACTCCCCCTTGTTGCCATCGTGGAGTTCATCCTACATAAAACACAGACGTACTTCCACGACAGGTGCAGACAGAATGGCCCATCTATGGCCGATGGAAACCTTTGGTTCGGCACCAAAATGACACAGTACCTTGAGGACAAATGCAAGAAGGCAAGAGAGCACCGAGTCCGAGTGCAGGGCACACGAGAGCGTAGATTTGAGATATTGTGTGCCGACAGGTCCAGGCGTGGCATATTCGCAAGGAAGCCTATACAAGAGTGTGTCCTAAAGAAAGATGGGACATGCACGTGCTCCTGCCGGAAACCAAGCTTGTACCACAAGCCCTGTTCTCATGTCATTGCCGCTTGCGGGGAGTGCGGCATTGATGAACGCCAATATGTGTCTCCGTACTTCAAAAAGGAAGCAATCATGCATACATGGAGTACCGAGATCTTTGGTTTCGGCATCGTCGGCACTTTCACTGAAGACACAAGTCCAGTTTATTACATCCTTGATCCGACGAAGGCAAGAAACAAGGCAGGCCGACGTCGGACACGGAGGATACGCAATGATATGGACGAATCCGAGGTCGGCGTTAGCGCTCAACGTTGCAGTAGGTGTGGAGAGGAGGGACATACCTACAAGAAGTGCACGAAAGACGCCGAGGCCCCAAGTGCAGCGGAAGTTCCTATGGAAGAATCAGGCGCCGACGGAAGGCGGCCAACTGGGGAAGGCACCACTGATAGGCAGCGTCGTCGCAGGCGTCCTCGTGCACCTTCGGGTTATGTTGTCTAGTATAGCCACTCGTTGATGATGTAATCTCCCTGTAATGTGTTAATTTTCTGTTAATTTTCTGAGTATAATGCACTATGTTTAAATGAGCTAATCCGTTCCGCTTCTTTTTCCTTGCAGGTATGGACTACCAGACGCCTGAGCTGCTAGATCACGCCACCGATCAGTCCCACCGGTCGTTTCTCTCGGCGGTGCAGAACCTCGAGCTCGGTACCTTACGTCCTCGACCTTCCAGGCGACTACTTCCCGTGGACGACAGGTTCACGACTAGGTACGTACGAACGTTGTACTGTGAATCTGTATATGTCAACTTACTAACTTGCTTTGTTTTGATTGTCAGGTTGCGGGAGGCAGGCCTTCTGCCACTGTGTAGGCTGGTAGCAGCCGCGGTGGAGCCGAATGACCCGACGAAGAAGTGGGGTATCGACCGGTCGCTCCTCACAGCTCTTGTGGACCGGTGGAGACCGGAGACGCACACCTTCCACCTCCCGTGCGGTGAGATGGCCCCCACGCTGCAGGACGTCAGCTTCCTCCTTGGGCTGCCTCTAGCAGGCGATGCGGTGGGGCCAGTTGACGGGCTCCAGGCGTGGCGAGAGGAGATCCTACAGCGGTTCGCCCCGGTTCACCGTGCTCCGGGGCTTCCCCTCGTCGGCGACATCTCCCCGTACACGCATGCGGGCCCCCCTCAGGCTTGGGTATTGAGCTACACGGTAAGAATGCTTTCTTGTTGTTTTATGTTCGTCCTTCAGTCCGTACTAGAATTACAATGTCAACTTCGTTATATGTTAACGCAGCCTGATCAGCTAGCACCGGAGGCCGACGCGTACTCACTGCAGAGGAGCCTGGAGGCGTACCTGTTGTGGGTGTTCGGGTGGGTGATGTTCACCAACTCGCACGGCCACGCAGTCGACAAGGGCTTGATCCCTTACGCGAGGGAGATAGCCGACGCCGAGGACGGTGCTGTTCCCCAGTACAGTTGGGGATCGGCAGTCCTTGCCGCCACGTACAGGGGTCTGTGCGACGGCTGCAGGAAGACCGAGCCAGAAGCGGTCTTCACGGGTTGTCCACTCCTCCTACAGCTCTGGGCGGCAGAGCGGTTCGCGATCGGCCGCCCCGTTGTGGACCACAGTCCGTACGAGGAGAGCCTGTACGTGGGTGTCCTACCGGAGGACTATCCGACGATGGGGACGGTGTGGTGTCGTCGTGAGGTATGTTCGGTGTTAGAACCGTCTCGGTTTTTATGTTACTTGGACTAACGAGAACTCTTTTCCTGTTTGTAGCGTCGGTACGCTCACGTGCAGACGCAGAAGTCGTACCCAGACTTCGTCATGGAGTTCGACAGGATCACGGACGACGACGTTGTCTGGGAGCCGTACAGCGCCGAGGCGAGGCACGCGCGTGCGCCGCACGGGCTGTCGTCCCTCTGCACCAGGGACCAGGCGTACTGGCTGACGATGACGCCGATGCTGTTCGACATTTCTGTCGAGCCGCACTGCCCGCAGAGTGTGATGCGGCAGTTCGGTATGCGACAGACCTTCGGCCATCAACAACGCAGGGGCGTACCGCAACACGTTCACAGGTATATGTGGAAATGAATATTCCGTATTGTTATGCATTGTGTCACCGGTTGTGCTCTGCAGGTTAAGTCGGCGTGGCCAGGCCGCCGGTAGGCTGTGAAGACCCACCGTCGTCGACTACATCAACGACTGGCTCATAGCCACGGAGGACGTCATCACGGAGCTGCACCCCTACACAGCCGCCAGGTACGAGCAGTACCTTTCCTGGTACCAGGCCCATACCAGACTACGGGTGACGTACACTCCCGAGGCTCCACAGGCGCACGTCGCGGGGGTGCGAGACACATACCCGACGCACCGCGACCAGGACTACTTCCGCGCGGTGAGTCAATGGTTTTCATACTATTTTCAATGGTAGGTGCCACGCGCAACTAACCACGCATGTCCTGCTGAACAGGCGGACGATGCTAGGCAGGTCCACACGGAGCTGGACCTACTGCGGCAGCGCCTACAGGCTGGCATCCCTCTCACGCAGCAGGAGCAGACGATCACGTTCGACCGGATGTGCAACACGATGCGCTCGGTCGTCCGTGCTCTGAGTTGTCGCCGTCCCGATGCAGTCCCACCGATGCAGATACCTATGCGAGGTCCCCATGGTGAAGGGACATCGGCAGGAGCGGCGGGTTCTGTAGGGGCCAGTACGTCGTGGGGAGCAGGTCCTTCTGGTACCGCCGGAGGATCGAGGTCGGCAGCCTCCACGATCGGGCGAGGATTGTCAGGTACGTCAGGATTGAACCTATTCTACATAACTAATTGCACTTTTTATGCAGCTAACGCGAGATTTTCTTTACCAGACCCACGCACCCGATCTCACCTCCACCTGGGGGATACTGGGCGGGGATCTGCCCCGAGCACCTCTGCTTGGATCTCTACCGAGGACGACCTCCTTCCGGAGCAGGACGTGATCGGGTCGTCACAGCTCGGAGGTGCACCGCACACACAGCCGCACGACGCCGGTGCTTCCCCTGCTGCTCAGGCGGTCCGAGCTACCCGTGGGGTACCGGCGGACCGCCTGACGTACTCGCGCGGGCACGTGAGAGCGCAGCCTAGGAGGACGAGGAGGCGTATGACCTAGGGGCTATTGTTGTATTTATTTATTTATAGGTCTCGCATTACTTGTTTAAGTTTGTCATGTCCATATTCACCTCCTGTAGACTCGATCCCATCCTTCAGATACATTGTACTGCTAACAATGTAGTCTCGCTTGTTGTATTTCGTACTATGGGTGTCGCATTCATCATGCCGCAATGCGAATGGCTCGCATCTACCTATTATCATGTCATTAAAACGGACCGGCCTATTACCATGTCATTAATTAAGTTTTACCAAAAATAAACTTGAAAAAATGATCAGCACGATTTTACAAACCAACGCCCACCATCGTCGGATTATAAAAAAAACTGTCAAAAACATACCCTAAACCACAATTAAAACTAAATTTTGTTAAGCGTGTAGGCGAAAGACGGGGAGGAGTAGATTGCGAGTGCCAATCCAGACATACGAGGAGTGGAATGCGAGTGGCGATCCGGGAATACCCTCAGTTTGACAAGTTCTTTTCACGACGTGAACAGTATATGATATTTGATTTTTTTAAACATCGACTCAATAAATGCAATGGCACAATAAATAGAATTTAAGAATTTAATTTTGACAAATAAATTTTCAAAAATTTTGGGGTGAAAAATTAGCAACAAAATTTTCAAATTTGGTAATTTGCAAATGGCTCCAAGGGGCCGAGGCCTGGGCTGGGCAATGGTCCGATCGGGAGGGAACGGTTTGATCGGACGGTCCGATATCTAATCGGACGGTCCGATCCCTGTGCGAACGGACCGTCCGATTGGTGGGCGGACGGTCCAGTGGATTTGCCGCCCTGGGGGACGGCGGCGAATGCAATTTTGCATTCGGCCCCCTGGGGGCATTCGCCGCCGTCCCCCAGGGCGGCGAATCCACGTGGCGTCCCCGGGGCTAACGGCGGCCGGCGCCGTTAGCCCCGGGTGACGGGGATGCCATTCGCCGCCCTGGGCCACGGCGGTTTTTAAATCCCGCCGTGGCCCAGGGCGGCAAGAGACTAGTTTTACAAATGATTCAAACCGAAAATTAGTTTTGTAAATTAAAAAAAAAACTAAATTAGTAACAGTAAAAATTCGGCCACAAGCCATAAGACTGAGCCTGAGGCCTGCCACCCGCCGCAGCACTCACATCGGCCCAAGCGTCAAACTGACAAGGTACCAGACGAGGCCCACGCGAATTTGTGGTTGTGGCCCGGCAAACTGCAGCTTGGGAACGGATACGCGGCAGCTTTCCCACATCCCTGTCTATCGCGCCGCCGTGCGCCTATGAGTCTACGACTACGAGAAGAGACGAGACGCGAATTTTTACTGTTACTAATTTAATTTTTTTTTTAATTTACAAAACTAATTTTCGATTTGGATCATTTGCAAAACTACCCTCTTGCCGCCCTGGGCCACGGCGGGATTTAAAAACCGCCGTGGCCCAGGGCAGCGAATGGCATCCCCGTCACCCGGGGCTAACGGCGCCGGCGGCCGTTAGCCCCGAGGAGGCCACGTGGATTCGCCGCCCTGGGGGACGGCGGCGAATGCCCCGTCCCCCCAGGACGGCGAATGTAATTTTGCATTCGGCCCCCTGGGGGCATTCGCCGCCGTCCCCCAGGGCGGCGAATGCATAGGACCGTCCGAACAGCGATCGGACGGTCCGAATCGACGGCAAATTGTTGTAACGCGCGCTAACTACCTTAAAACAGTCATAACTTTCGCATACGGTCTCGGAATTGGGCAAATAAGTACTCTACGGACATCTACAGAAAATTTTACATCCGCTTCCCCCCTACTTTGTTGGGTTTGTCCAAAAAAATTTTACGAAATTCGGCCGGGAAGATTGAGTTTTTGAGGTCCGAAGTTTCAGCACGGTTTTTAAAGCACACTCATAATTTTCTACAGGCCACATCTTACATCGGTTTAAGCTGCACCTTCACGAGATTTTGCTATTCTCGTGTTGCTAGTTGAGAAAAAAATATCAAAAAAAAAGAAAAAAAAAATTTTGCAGGCGGCCCCCTGGATTCGGACGGTCTGATCCTTGTGCGGACCGTCCGTTCACTATGCTAAAAACCGCCGTCCCCCAGGGCGGCGAATGCAATTTTGCATTCGGCCCCCTGGGGGCATTCGCCGCCGTCCCCCAGGGCGGCGAATCCACGTGGCCTCCCCGCAGCTAACGGCCGCCGGCGCCGTTAGCCCCGGGTGACGGGATGCCATTCGCCGCCCTGGGCCACGGCGGTTTTTAAATACCGCCGTGGCCCAGGGCGGCAAGAGGTTAGTTTTGCAAATGATTCAAATCGAAAATTAGTTTTGTAAATTTAAAAAAAAATTAAATTAGTAACAGTAAAAATTCGACGAGACGCCGTGAGAAGGCCGCGCTGGCCTCCCTCAATCTCGTGGTCCTCAGTCCGGCCCAGCTTGCCGTGGTAGGATGTCCCCGTTCCAGCCCAACTCCTAATACGGCTAAGTTGTGATGTGCATCTCACATTCTCGAATATTTTTTCAACTTACAATACTATATTTTTATTTTCAAAATTTGTAGAAATATACTCTTCCCACCTTCTAGAAGATTATTTTTTTAAAAAAAATAGCCTCCCGAAGGGCAATTTACATGACATGGCAAGGCTCGGGTGACCGGGGCACTTGTATTTTTGCAGGTGGTCCCTTCCCGCCCTACCGAAGGGCGGTTTATCCACGGTAGGGGGCCACCTGCAAAATTGCTGGCACCCCCAGCCGAGGAGGAGGGGGGTCGCCTGCAAATATTCCATTCGCTGCCCTTGGGGAGAGTGGTTTATCTCCACTCTATAAAATCCCTCTCCTCTCCCTAAAAATTCATTTAATCCGGTAAAATCCAAGAAAAAAGAAAAGAGGGAAGAGGGGAGAGGAGAAATGTTTGACATGTAAAAAATATAATTTTACCATATATGATGAGAAAAGGGTTCAACGAGTTACTTCGAGATATATAAAATGATGCATAATTCATAGTATAATTAACAACATGATTGTTGATGTTTTGTATCGGCAATAAGAATATAGTGCTACTTGTGAGACCTAACTTGATGGATTGCAAAGGAACACGAAACGATTTTACCCTGGTTCAGGCCCTCAAGGTGAGATAATATCCTACTCCCAGCTTTTGTGTATTGTCTTTGAAATTTCTCTGGTGAGATTGTATGGGGCTGTTCTTCTGCCCTCAGGGAGCTTCCCGTCTCCCCTTATATACCGAGGAGGCAAGATTACAGGGTAAGAATCCCAGCCGGACTCCGACCAAGGGATTTTCTTCTAGAGATACAACGTACCCGACTAAGACTATATTCTTTCCTTATCGTACAAGGTAATATTCACTGAGTCCTGTTGCATCCCTAATCACATGGTTAGGCCCATCCTCTGTTCGAGTAGCCTTAATGTTTCTCATAAGGTATCCGGGGCCCATGGCCTCCACAGTAGCCCCTGAGATCTTCATAATTGAGTCACAGCTAATGCAGAGTGCTCATCCTCCTTGGTGAAGACTTCCCGAGTGCTTTGCTCTCGAGTACTCATTGTCTGAGTGTTTTTTCTCCAAGTCCTGCATCATATCAGTTGGCAACAAGGCTATGAAGGGCTTCATAAGAGAATATAAATAGTGTGAACCGAATAGACGCACCTATTAGGTGTAGCCCCCGACTTTGTGCTTAATTGTGAAATAATTAAACATAAAGTTAAAGATCTTTAACCTTTAAGCCTTTTTCCGAGTAGTATACTACCCAGAAGTTAGATTCTTTAGCATCATGTCAGCTGAAAATATTTTTGCTCAAGGTAATCTTGGCTAAGCATGTAAGCCGAGTACCATTTCATGGATTTTCAACCCAATATGTGGTCAGGTGTTTTTAAGAGATACCTGCATCCCTAATTATAAGGATATATCCTCAATACCAGTTAAATAATATAGATATCTAAAATAGCATATCTGATTATTTAATCGGTTTCTATAAAATAGCATCTGCACTATGATTTTAACATAGCTAGCAGTCAGCCTAACAGGGCATGCCATTTAGAAACTCATATCTTACAGCCCATCACCAAGCTAGTCGGCCCAAGCCCACTAACCCGATTCAGGCCTTATAAGGCGGCGGGAGAGAGAAAAGATTCTTGTTTCTTCCCTAATCCGCCAAATCGCTTCGGCTTCCAGTTCTGCGCACAATCTTCGCTCTTTCCGCTTTACTAGGGTTCATTGCTAATCACGCCCCCAACCTGAGACCCGTAGAGCTCCATTCTGCCGCTTCGATTCCCGACCTCCGCAAGCCTTTCCGTTGATCTTCCTTTCCCCCAGCAATGCAGAAGGCCCTGTTTGAGAACCCCGACATGGCGCCTGGAGTATGGCCAGTATCAGATTGCGGCTTAGTGAAGTTGAAGCTCCTGGAGAAGCGAATGAAACCCCTTTTCTTTTCCCCTGTTCAGGTCGTTCCTGCTTCAGTCCTTTAAAGTCCCCCCGTTCATCGCGAACTCTGACTACCTTTTTCTTCTAGAGTTTTGTGTCGCTCCCGAAACACTAAAGCCTCCTCGGAATCTCAAATCCGAAGTTCCTGGGTTTAGAATTTTCCGAAACCCCTTTTCTGTCGAAACAAATCCAAATCTCTAATCGTCTGAGATTTCTTCAAATTTCAGTTCCCAAGAAAATACTCTAATTTCCCACATCTCCAAAATATCCATATATTTTGGGAAGTTCAATTATGCCTCGAATATTCTGATCTATTGATCTCTGCAAAATAACTTCCAATTTTATCAGATTCCTGAATTATTCCGAGATTCCACTTCCCCAAATATTCCTCGATAAAATACTCTCCGATTTCCAAACCGAAGAATATTTCTGATAGTCGGTATATCCTTAATATTTCGGTGTTCTAATATCAACAAAATATTCTGTTTCCCGGACCCCACTAAATATATTCCATTTTCTAAATTCTTCCAAATACCCTTCAATTCCCAATGTGTGTGTGTGTATATATATATATATATATACACTCGTACCTAGAGAATTTCAATATCCCGAATATTTCCAAAATTTCTAAATTCCAGGACGTGACTCAGATTCTATAAATATCCCCAAATTTCAATTTTGCGAAATTAGAATTTTTCAGAAAAAACCTCCATTTTTTTCCTTTCAATTTCACCCATTTTCCCTCTTTCTTTCCTTTCTTTTTCTTTTTCTCCCTTCATTTCTTTTTCTCTTTCTTTCTCCCGCGGCACTGTTCCTCTTCCACCCAGCCGCCGCCTCCTCCTTCTGCCTCCTTTTCTCCTCTCTCTCCCTGCATCTGCCGCTGAGGGCCGAGCCCCTCCCTCCCGGCCAACCTCCCCGGGCCCGGCCTGTGCCAGCCCACCGCCGCCGCTCCCCTGGCCCATTGTAGCCGCGCCGCCCGGCTCGGCCTGCCGCCTTGCTGCTGCCCGTGCGCAACGACCGCCGCTTCCTGCGCCCGTGCCGCGGTGGGTCTCCATCCAGCGTCGCCTCCGCGCCTAGCGCCGCTGAACCCGCGCCGTCGCCGCCCCGGACTACCCCCCCCCCCCCCCCTATAAAGCTAGAGCTGCCGCCTCTCTTGCCCCGGAAGCCCTACCCGCCGCTACCCTACCCGCCCTTGCTCGCCCGTGTGCCGCCGCACCAAGCCGACGCCGCCGCCCCGGCGTCTCCTCCGCCGCCGCTCCTACGCCTTAGCAAGCCGTGCCGCCGCTCTGAATCTAGCCACCGCCCGAACCGCCCTAGCAGCGCCGCCCCACGCCCGCCGCCGCGCTGCGGCAAGTCGTCGCCGGCCGCCGCCCCTGCTCCACCGCCTCCCCGCGCGAGCCATCACTGCCCCGGGCTGCTCGAGCCCCTGCATCACGCCGCTACTCCTCCTCAGCTTAGCGCTGCCACCCGAAGTCGCCGTCGTCGTCACTTTCGCCTGCGCCCGCCGGTGAGCTCCAGGACCGCCGCCATTCTTTCCTTTTTCCTCCCCGGCGCCCTGTGTTCTTCCCTAGCTCGCCAGTCGCCTTCGTCGTCGTCGAACTCCCCTACGCCGCTCCGCCGCTCCTGCGCTGCCGACGTCTCGCCATCGGGTCTCCTCTCTGCCTCGCTTGACCGTGCCCTTCGCGCCATAGCCGCCTCTGGCGCGGGTTAGCTCGCCGCCCCAGATGCTGACAGTGGGACCCGCCAGGTTGCTCCCCTACGGTGAACGCCTAGTGGGCCCCTCGGCTCCTCTCTCTATGGATCCAGTGGACCCCACGGCATTGAAACTCAATGGATCTCTCTCCAGTGAATGACGACTAGGTCCCACGCACAGAACTCTGAGCCATCTTAGCCATTCATTGCCTCTAATTAAATCCGATCCCTCGAACCAGCCCGATAGATCTCAGCCATCCAACCTCCTAGATCCAATCCAAGCCCTTGATTTTTCATAACTTGGTCAGCTTGCCACCTTGGCCCTAATCGCCTCGTCATCAATCCTTATCAGCCGCCACCTCATCCTTTTTGCTCACATGGCATTCATGTCAGCTAGTCGATCCACCGTCCTCTCTTTTCGTTGGGTCTGTGAACCAAGTCTATCATGAGTCATACCACTGATAGTAGGTCCATGTGACAGTAAATACCCAAATATTTATTTTAATTCGAGAATCCGGAGAATATTCTAGGGAATATTCTTTTGTAATTCTTTTCAAAGTTATTCTGAATTCAATCTTCCGGAGGCCATATCTTTTCCGTTTGAACTCCGATTCGACCCGTTCTTCTTCATAAATTCATCTAAAATTATAATCTACTTGTTTATATAATTTTTATGTATTATTTATTTGGTGTTTCTTAGGGTTTTCCTCCGTTTTACATGTAATCGCGTACAATCGCCGATTCGGAAGATCGCGAAGTCTATGGAAGAGTTCGGAAGAGCAATCAAAGACGTTTTGTTGCAAGGCAAGTCACACGACAATCTCCTTGAGCATGTTGATCCCATTTGCGAAACCTATTTTATTTTAATGTTATCGCATGCACTATTTTTGAATGTCACTATTATCGGTTATTTATTTATTATCCAATCATCCTTGATTATTATGACCATGTTGATATTGATTCCTTTACCTTGATACCTTGGGTGATTAATACTGACTAGCCAGATGTTTAATATTTATCTGGCTAGATTATTTAGGATTTGCTTAGCCATGCTTAGAAAATATGGCGTCATTTTATGTGGAGAAAACTATGATTCACTTCTGATTAATTAATGCTTAATGGCTATTGTTTCACGACAGTGAGTCGTGGTTGGTAATTAATTATGCCAACTATAATTTAATTAAATGGTGGGTTGTGAGCACATGGAATGATGAATGTTGCTAGTGATGCTTATAACAGTTAAGGACCGGTTCGCGGACTACTTGTTGCGAAGCAATACCCGTGCTAACCACAAGCCAGAATAGGTAACGGCGGGAACCAAAGTATGATTCGTTCAACCGGAGGCCCCACGGTGTGTTGTGGTTGTGTCAATAAAACCACCATGGCTGCGTCAATAAGTCCATGTCTTGGGCGTTGGATTGTCTCACTGTTGGGGGCCTAATCAACTCCTGCCGGAGACTGGTGGTCCAGCGGGTGGCACTCTTATTGTGCGGTTTACATGGAGGGTCCTGTCATAATCTCTGTTCGGGTACTTTTGAGTATTGTGACGCATGGCTGGCATGTTGTTGGGATTGTGTCTTGTGGTTAAATTGGTACACCTCTGGCCAGAGTAAAACTATTTGAATAGCCGTGCCCATGGTCAATGGGCGGGCCTAGCAATGCTTTCTGTGATTAGTCCCACGCTGTTCATTAATGGTGATAAATGATGGAAATCTGATAGCTCCAGTTTGGAGGGTTATGGTTATGGGCCTGAACTGCGTTGGAGCGATGTTCAGTGGTGGGTAATATTCATTAATAATTAAACTATTGTTTCCAATGTTTTTAAATGCAAATATTTTAAATGCAGTTTTATGCAAATAAGTCATACTATGCCTTCCCTTTGGAATCTCGTTGCATTATTTTATATTTCCTAATTTGGCTTGTTGAGTACGGTGGGTGGTACTCAGTCTTGCTATATCACAATCATCAGAGTGAAGATTCGCATGGAGGAGAAGTTGGTGTTTGGCTTATACCCCAGTTGAGCTGCCTGTGGCTTAGTGCTGAAGCTACGCTAGTTGCCGTTCCGCTGTAGTTTTCCTCTGTGTGAGGACTAAGTGCCTCTTCTATAAGTATTTATCACTATATCGTTTTGGTTATGTTTATCAAATTGTCGATTTGTATACCTCGGCTGATTCCTGGGCGAAGATTTATTGCACAAATTAGCTTTGAAAATTTTGGTGAATTTCTGGGTGTGACAGTGATCAGGGCCAAGCTGTGGTGTATCCAGTAAGGTGGCAGCAGCCACAACGTTCTGTTGAAGAGTTACGAAGACGTCGTGGTGGCCGATTCGGGTTTGGAGGATTTTTTGTTGAGCAGTCCACCCAGCCTTGCGCAGATTGTCATTGCGGGCATCGCGCTCGGCCTGCAAGCGTCTTGCATCTTCCTCTTGTTGTTCTCGCAATCGGCGGGCCTCCTCCTCTTGCAAATCGCGTAGTCGACATGCTTCCTGAGTAGACTTCACGCGGCAGAGAGAAACTTGCCAAACTGCTATCTGATTGGGAGTCAGAATTAGAATAGTTGAGGGGGGTAATGACGACTCCAACCTCCCTAGATCCAATTTCGAGCGGCTCTGGGCCGTATCCGAGTTGAACTCCAGGGGATCGGGTCTGCCGCATCAAATGCTGATTGAAATTATCCGCGGCGTTGCCAAGTCCGAACGGGTGATTGACGATCTCCTCCTCTCTTAGACCGATCTCGGCTGGCTCAAGACTGAGTCCGAGTCGAACACCGAAAGAAAAAGTTGTCCCTAGACCCGAGCATCTTAGGGATTGCCACAGCATATCACTGAAGATTGCTGCAGTGTTGAGTAGGCCGACCGACGCGGAGTCAGCCGAACTTGTCGGCAATGAAGTCGAGGCTCCCGAAGCTGATCGTCTGCTCGGGGAAGAACTTGACGCCGTCGACTCCGATGATTGGATCCATCAGTCTTGTCGAAGATGATCTTACCGATGCCCCTACCTGGTGGGCCAACTGTTGATGTTTTGTATCGGCAATAAGAATATGGGGCTACTCGTGAGACCTAAACTTGATGGATTGTAAAGGAACACGAAACGATTTTATCCTGGTTCAGGTCCTCAAGGTGAGGTAATATCCTACTTCCAGCTGTTGTATATTATCTTTGAGGTTTCTCTGGTGAGATTGTATGGGGTTGTTCTTCTGCCCTTAGGGGGCTCCCCGCCTCCCCTTATATACCGAGGAGATAGGGTTACAGGGTAGGAATCCCAGTCGGACTTCGAGCAAGAAATTTCCTTTTAGAGATATAACGTACCCGACAAGGACTATATCCTTTCCTTATCGTACAAGGTAATATTCACCGAGTCCTGTTGCATCCCTAATCACATGGTTAGGCTCATCCTCTGTCCCAGTGGCCTTAATGTTGCTCATAAGGTACTCGGGGCCCATGGCCTCCACAATGATTGATGTACAATTATTTTATTATGGAATAGAAGAGTCGTGGAATTTTATAGGAGTATGTCTTTGCAGTTTTGAAACAGTTAATAAAAGGTAAACGGTTGGTGACTTTCTTAATATCCATGCTTATCGGATAGCTACTGACGCCTTCTCTATCGTTCGGATTGGTTTCGACCGTTCTCGTTCTTCCTCCACATGTACTCTGCTATTGTTTCAGCCTCGGCAACCTTTCCGTCTTCATAGTTGGGTCTCACTAGGTCAATCCACGAAATGAACCCACAAACTCTTGGATTGTCCTGTGGAAAGAGTATTATTTTAACATTTGTTGTAGAAGGTAAGATGGTATGAAAGTACGAGCGAGATGTACAACAAAGTCGTCGTCTATGTTTGGGCAAATGAAATATCTGCTCCCGTAGGTTCCTTGTGTGAATGATGTTGTTACATGGCAACGATCTCATTAACATTAACATTAGCATGCTCATTCGATGGATAACAATTTAGGTCAAAGTACCTTCCTGGATTCCTCCGCCCAATGCTAGCTACCAAACAAGGCAAATTGTCATATGACGCTTTAAATGTGTTGAACCTCATCTTCACAGTCTTCTGCTTCGCCCTTCATGCCTTGGCGCAGCTCACGGTGTACTTGTACTTTTACTCAATGTATATAATTATTAACTTTGGTTCACAATCTAGGTTGTTGACAATATGTTCACATATCTCATTTGTAACGAATGTAGATGTTATTATATGGGTGATATTCTCAAACCATTCTAAGTGACAATCATGTTTAGTTACAATAGATACTGTTCAATAATCCTTACATCTTCCCTTAAATGCATGCACCAACCAAGGATATCCGTACTTTACACACTTCACTTCATAAACCGTCTTGCATGACTTCATGACCCTGAACTCTCTCTACAGAGACACCGTCCATTTCTTCACTAGCTCCTTCAGCTCCTCTATGTTACCATACTTCGCACCCTACACTACCTCATTCTCTTTGTACTTCCACGGCACATGATGCCCCTCGGAGATAACAAGATCGGAAAAATCTTGGCACATTCATTCCACGGGTATTGCATTCCCCTCCTCCTCATCTGACGATTCATCTTCATCAGCTTCCTCATTTTTAGAATCTTTCCTCTCCATAAGCTCGACAATACTACTGATTCTCGCACCCTTGTCGGCTACTGCACTTGTTCAATATCAACTTCTGCATGGTCACTCCCTTGTTCCTCCATAGTTCCTCATGGTGTTCCACTAAACTTGGACCCTTCTCATGTTGCGTAGCCATATCCACGTTACTCACCTTTTTATACACTTGCACAAGCATGGCAAATGGCTAACCACGCTCGAATGTCATCTCCACATACCTTCTTCATGTTTTAGTGCAATCCACCAATATCAGTTACAAAAAAACTATTCAATTGCACGGCTGACTATGACATGATTGTAATTCCACGATTACATGGATCTATTTGAAACTCCCGCATCAACCAATTGCACACAACCCCAAAACTTGTTTCTACTGCTCTATCAATGCTCCTTGTCATTATCTTGAAATCTGATAGATCTACACCATCTAGCCTATATCTAACATTCCCTTCACCATAAAATAACTGAAAAATCACCTTACTTGTCATATCTGCCCACGCAACAAATATAGGTCAGGCTAAATAACTTTAAGCCTACAGTACTAGCCTATTACAAGTACTGCTAATGGACGGATGTACAAAATCATCATCTTCAATCTACGCACTAGCAATATGTGAAACGAACATAGTCCTCCGATACTATTAATTAAACAAAATAGTTTACTAACAACGTACTTTGCTTACGACTACTACATCTCTGTAACGCCTCGGTTTCCAGGCCGTTAAAAACTATTTTGGTAAAAACCCTAATTTCAAAAATGTTGGCTTTTTGTGTGTGATTAAGGATTAAGTGCCATAGATCTCAGTCAAAGCGTCCCTTCAAACCCTAAATCCTCATCCCCAAACTCTCTCCGAGACTCGAATTTGCAATTCGACTGTCTCTCTCTAAATTCTGCGAAAAATTCAAAACCAAATATCTCCCAAAAACTTCTCTATACTCGGGTTTGAATTTTGCAATTCGAAGCCCTCCGTGTAAATCTCCTTATTTTATTCCTCTCGGAAACTCTGAATTCCATCGAGAACCCTCTTTCCAAATTTGCCTCAAATCCCAAGAGTTAAATTCATATCTAAATATCCTTTCCAAAACCTCCAGAAATAATTTCCCAAAAATTGTCCCCAGTCACAATCTCGAATTAAAAATTTAATTCGAGTCCGAAGCTTCCTTGAAACCCTCCCTAAAAATCTCTCCCTTAAATATATATAAATATAAATATATATATATATATATATGTATATGTATATCAAAATTACTCTTGAAATCCCCTTAATTAATTCCTAAAAATATTATGAGCCAAACACCAAACTCCAAAATTAATACCCTTTTCAATTCTCCAAAAATCCCTATCCATTCTTCCATATATATATATATATATATATATATATATATATATATATATATATATATATATATATATATATATATATATATATATATATATATATATATATATATATATATATACGTATATATATCCAGACAAATACCTTGGTAAAAGTCCTCTCCATAAATCTCCAAAATTTTATGAACCCCAAAATCAAATTTTGGATTAAATCCCTTTTGGAAATCATCAAAAATCCCTCAAAACAATTCTCTGGAAAAATGTCAATATCTACTGTTCACATGGGCTGCCTCCCTCCCTTTCTCAGCATGTTTCCTTGCCATCGCTGCGCGGCCCAGTCGGCCCAGCCGAGCCTTCCCATTGACGGCCAGCCCCACCGGCCAGGAGCGCCTCCGCGCACGGCCGCTTGCGCGCGCGACACGCGCCCAGGCCGCGGACCCCGCCTGACAGCGCCTCCAGCGCGGGCGCCCGTTTTCTTTTTCCACCGCGGGCCCC
Source organism: Oryza meyeriana var. granulata (assembly GCA_003991445.1). Lineage (NCBI taxonomy): Eukaryota > Viridiplantae > Streptophyta > Magnoliopsida > Poales > Poaceae > Oryza > Oryza meyeriana. The sequence goes on along the minus strand of RYFJ01002273.1, from coordinate 47,230 downwards.
GCTGTCAGTCGTCTTCCCCGTTGTCTTCTTCTTCCTCGGCCTCTCTCCGCTCTCTCTCTTCTCTCGATCCTTCTCCTCTCTTCCCGACCCCGTACGCCATGCCCATGCTTCCATGTCTCCCGGAAAGCCTCAAGGTCGGAGCCGCAGCCCTGTGCAGTCCCATCGCCCTACCCCTCGGCCCCTCTCCCCTCTCTCTCACGGCCGCCCGAGGAAGCCTGATGACATCGGCCACAGCTATGCCGCAGCGCCACGTCCCGTCACCTTGCCGCGGCCCTCCTCTTCTCTTTCCCACCGCAGTCACGCTCCGCCTCTCCGTCCCGTCCCATTGTCTCTGCCGCGACCCACTCACCTCGGCCGGCGTAGCCGCCCGGCCGCCCCGAGCCCCGCGCCACTGCCATAGCCTTATCCCGAGAGCTCCACGCCTCTGTCCGTCGTCGCCTAGCGCCGCGCCCGCGCATATAAAATCCCAGCCGCGCCGCGCCATCGCCCAAGCTCGAACTCTCTCTCCCTCTTCTCTCTCGGCCACCGCCATTGCCGATCTGGTCCTCCCAAATACGGCCACTCCTGAGCCCAATCGTCCAAGCCGCCACCACCACTAGACTCCCCGGAGTCCCACGACCCCCCCCCCCCCCCCCAAACCCCTCACCGGTGCCCGAGAGCCACGAAGGCCGAAACGCCCAATTTCGGCCGCCACCGCCCCGCCATTGTCGTCGCCTCAGAGCTTGCCTGTGCGCACGGTAAGAGCTCGGTTTCCTCCCTCCGTACTCCTTCCCGTGAGACGCCGCAGACATCCTAGCCCTTTCTGATCTCCCTCCGCCGCCGCCCATCCTTCTCTCTTTCCGTCGCTCCTGTTGCTCGTCGCTGGCAACCGTCGGCCTCCAATAGCCCAATCCGAGCCGTCCATCTCCTTCGCCGTATTTCCCTTGTTCCATTCCCGCCTTCCCCTTCCTCCGGCGAGCCGCCGTTCGTCGGCGTCCCCTCGGCCACCATCGACCGTCGATCTTCCTGGCCGGTTCCTGTACCTAATCCGGCAACCCCCCCTCTCTCTCTCTCTCTTTCGGACACTGATCTGTGGGCCCGACTTGGTTTTAATTTTTAATCAACTCCTACTAATATATATGCCTCTATGACGGGTAGGCCCATACACAGTAAACACCCAATAATTTCCCCTTTCTTCCACTAACATGTGGGGCCACCCTGTCAACCTCTCCCATCTCCTCTCTGCCACTGACACAGTGAATCCCCTCCTCTCACTGCATGTGGGGCCACCCTATTCCCTCCTTTCTCCTATGACATGTGGGCCCTGTTGTCACTCTCACATATCTCCTCTGACATGTAGGCCCCATCCATTTCTCTCTCCCTTCTAGCCAATGACAAGTGGGGTCACACTGTCATTCCCTATCTCTCACATACTGATAAAGGGCCCCACCTGTCAAAGAATATTCCGGAAAAATATTCCTTTTCAAATAATCAAATTAATCCTTTTCTTATTCCAGAAAATCCTTAAAACTTCCGAAATTCATATCTTTTCAACCGTAACTCCAATTGAGCCCGTTAAAGTCTCTAAATTTTTCTAAAAATAAGATCTAACTCATGGCACTATTAGTTATTAATAATAGTATATTATTTCTAGGGTTTTGTGTGTTTTTCCTTGTTTCGCGTGTAGTCGACGCTTCGGAATTCGTCGGACGTTGGATTTTCGCGAAGCTGAAGACGACGACTAAGGCAAGTCACTCCTTGACCATATTGCTCCTAAATTTAAAATGTTTTGTTTGCAAAATTGCATTGCTAGTGTGCACGATAAATTGATTGGCCTCGGTTTACGTGTCGAACCGACGGACCTGTCCGATAATTGCATAAACCTTGTAGGTCTTTGTTACCCTATTCCTTGTCGCTCCACCCCGTGGTACCTCGGTGACCATGCTCTCTGAGCATGGATTCCGATGGTTCCACCTCTAGCACTATTGTTTGTCGAGTTGGGAAAATTTGGGTTTCTAAAAGGTTTAAAAACCCGACATGCGATGTCGGCGGATTTGCAAAATAAAATCTATTTGCGAAAATTCCACGGTGCAAAGTGATCGCCTGTGTGGTGGCACTTCGTATTCGCATATAAGGACAGATTCCTTGGGGAATTTCATTCGAGCATCTCATAGTGCGACCACACGGGTGGAATGGGACACCCCTGGCTGAGTAATTAGTATTTCCAGGATGGTTTTCGATTGCTAATAAATGTGGGAATGGCTGGGTGCCTAGAGGGTGATATACCCCCGTCCCTGAGTATAGGAAGTGAGTTCCTGTTACTTGGTTAAGAGTGAGCACCCATTTATAGGGCAACGTGCTATCCTGGGAAGGCTTTGGAAAGGCCCTGTCACGAACCTCCCCACCTGATCAGTGTGGGAGTAAGCTCACGTCGTGTGGGTAAAGCGTGCAACCTTTGCAAAGGTATACGAACTGTTCGAACAGTCGTGCCCACGGTTACGGGCAATGTGAGGTGATTCCTCTAGCGAAGATTTGTTTGCCAAGGTTTTGCGAAAGTGATTTATGGTATGGGAATCGTTACCAGAATCGGCCTTAGTGGTTGATGGATGACCTGTTGTTGACGCCAAAAACCGCCAGGGCTGTTCGGCGCCTTGGAGACACGCGAAGGCCTGGGAGATTTGCTTCACTCCAGTGCAGGTCCTAAAATCTTGAGGTTCGTAGACGTGCCAGTCAATTTGACCCTGCAATTGACAAGGAGATGGAGAAAATTAGATCAATGAGCCAATCGGCTGGAAGCCGATCTTGACTCGTCTCATCGGCCGATAGCCGATATGAACTGTGGCACTTATACACCAACTGGAAGCCGATGATGGCATAAGAAGTAACATAATAGTAAACAAATATCAAACTAGCCGATCATCGAAGGGATGCTCAAAAATCGGCTATAAACTGATAAAATAAATAAGCAGGATGCGTAAATAAATAGATTAAATAAACTCCAGCCGATTGTGATTAAAATTACTAGTGTCGCCGCAAAGATGCTGCCCGCACCCATGCTCGGGATTTTGATCGTATCCGCGCCCGTGCCCGGGTCCTTTCCCGTGCTCGTGCCCGTGTGCTTGCTTGATGTTCGTCCGTACCTGGGTGCTTGCTTGGTGTTCGGGCCCGAGTTCTTGCTTCGTGCTCGCGCCCGGGTTAGCAGCGATTTTCTAAATGTTTGTGATAAATCGGCTAGATATACAGATAACTTATTGGCTAAGCACTCCGATAAAACATCGCATAAAACCCATCGGCTTATTAAGAGAAGTTATTATTACCAGTCTAGTAGATCGGACCCAACCGTTGCAGCACAGACTGGTGACAATAACAAGACCTCGATAGGCCGATAGATCTAATGCGATCGTGATGAACTATATGATAATTTATCGGCTATACATTCCAATAAAACACTTGCATAGAAAATATCAACCTAGCAGGAATAACTTATCGGAGGCAGTTTAATAGGTCGGACATAACCGATGCAGCACAAACTGTCAATAAGTTATACCCAATAAGCCGATACGATCTATGCACGCGTGATGTGATATACCTAATCGATCTATGAGGTCAAACTAAATTGATGCAGCCATAGATAAAATAGGTATATCGTGGTAAGCCGTCCACCGTGAACCGACTAGAATATCGGACTTAACCGAGGAAGTCCTAGCCGATGCGGTGTCCGGGGTGATGAGACTTACCCTCTCGCAGGAGGTCGAACTTAACCGATGCAGCCCAGCTCGAGAATCAAGAACCCGTCGAAGGGGTGGCGATGCGCCGAAATTATATTGATCTGGTTGTTGTAGATATCTTACACAGCACCCGGGCATACATATTTATACCCCGAGTTGATATGGGTCCTTTTTGGACACGATACAAGATTTACTAAACACAAAAGGAAATACTAACATGACCCGATCAAACACGAGACCAGGTCCCCTAAAGATAAAATATTAATCTTTGCCTAATTAATAATTAACTGCCATACTGTGGTCTTTATGGCTTCTTTCTGGATTCGGTCCCTTCTAGATCAACTTCCATTAGTTAATTGTAATCTTCTTCTTAACCGAATCTGACACAGAGCCCTACCAAATTTTGGCGTTAACACCTGTGTGGTCTGAAACGGGGCTGTATGACCCGGGATGTCGAATGGCATCATAGATTAGGCTTCCTGAGTGGAAGCAATTTATGTGGTAAGATGAGATGGAGGATGGCTCGAGGAACCTCTAAGATGAGATATGAGATGAAGTCCTAGATAGGACGAAATAGAGGAAAAATGAGATTACGTCCTGAGTGGGCGAAAGTGAAAATAAAATAATAGATGAAAATACAGTGGAAGCTGCTTGTGGGCAGATCCACTAAACCGCTGTCGTGGTCCAACAGGCGGTATAAGAATACTTGAGATAAATCAAAATCTGATTCGACCGCTTGAGTTGTTGAAAAGCAATTCGCGGACAGGATCGAGGTGAGAGCCTTCTTCCAATCACATTGAGACAACTCACACTTAGGTTTTCGAAACTATTTTCAAATGAAATGGTTTGCGAAATAAACCCCAGCTTATTCTTTGATAGCCTGCATAACTCACATTTTCCGTGACTTGCTGAGTATGTAAGTACTCAATCTATTTCTTTTCCCCTCATTCAGGAAGAGTGAAGTTGAAGTGAAGATTAGGGTTTCTTTCCTAGTCCTAAGTCGTTGCTTGTGGATTGGGTTCTCGCTGCACTGTCGTTTTGCTGCTGTGGTTCTATTTGCTGGTTGCTGCTCAGGGCTTGCCCAAGGCCGCAACTTATAAAGGTATATATATATGTATTTATGTATTTAGTTATTTGCTATGGTACATCTCTGTTGACCGCGGGTACTAGCAAGGATTCCTGGGATTGGTACCGGTATCGCGGTTCCGTGGGAGTTGGTTTACGTCAATCTCCTGCGGCGCTTCCTCGCTGGTATCACTGTAGGTGGTGCCAGGGGCGGGGCGTTACAATGTTGTACGCTACTCCTAACTAGTATTGTTCATTTACTAAATCTCATAAAATATTCATACTAAATTTACCCAAAGGAAATCACAATATTTAATGGAAATTACCTTAAGGTGAGTCCACAAACAACCAGGGCTTCTCCTCTCCCCTTACCTCTCTTTTTTTTTTTGGATTAAATGAATTTTTAGTGAGAGGGGAGGAATTTTATAGGGGAGGGGGATAAACCGCCCTCCCATAGGGCGGCGAATGGAATATTTGCAGGCGATCTCCCTCTCGGCCGAGGGGGCGTAGCGATTTTATAGGCCCTCCCTGCCGTGGATAAACTACCATCCGGGATGGCAGGAAATGGCCGTTTGCAAAAATACATGCGCCCTAGCCGCTCGAGCCCTATTACGTCATATAAACCACCTATGGAGAGGGCTTTTTCCCATAGGGCGGGACGAGTACATTTCTGCAAATTTTAAAAACAAAAATATAGTTTTGTAAATTAAAAAATAAATAAAAAATTCTCACATTCTCACCATGAGGAAATCGAGAAAAATATAATCCAAGTTGTAACCTGAATTTCATTCTGGATTTCTGGTAAATGACCAGGTTCTTTTCACCTTATTTATTGGATTATTGGAATAGAATATTTGCTCTACACTTCGAAAATATGTAATCTCAAAAAAAATTCTTCTACTGTATTATTTGCACTACCTATTTTAAGCTTTTATTAATTTTATTTTTTAAAATATTTAATTTATTTTTACAATCGAATCGATAATTCGTGGTAATTATCAACTCAATAATCTAAATTGAACGGGCCTTTTCAGACTCTTTTGTCTGGATTGCATCCGTTACTACAGCAATCACACAGTACACGCGTATTCAATACATGTCTATGTCCTTGTTTTACACACTGATAGGTAGGAGTATACAATAGTGTGCACTCTTTCGCCTGTCTAATACAGTATATATGTACAGTAGTTCACCGGCCGCCTTGCAGCGAGCTGACCGACATGGTGCCGCCGGCGGAGGACGACGTCATGGAGACGAACACCGACCCGAAGAGATCGGACGAGTCGGTGCCGGAGAAGATTACCGCCGGCGTAGCATCCTCTTGCAATGTCTCCTCGCCATCAAGGTACCGGCACACCAGTCTCATGCTGGGCCTCGCCTCCGGCCGAGCTTGGCTGCACATCAGCCCAAGCCACAGCACCAGCCTCGCCTCCTCCTCGTCATAGCACCCCTCCAGCCTCCTGTCCACGGCTCGCAGCACGTCATCGTCGAGCGCGCGGTCTCGCACCCACCGCACCAGGAGCACGTCGGTGTCCGGCGCTGCCTCGATCGGGCGGCGCCCGCAGGTCACCTCGAGGAGCAGCGCGCCGAAGGAGAACACGTCGGTGGCCGTCGTGGCTCGGCTGGTGACGGTGAGCTCGGGCGCCATGTAGCCCAGCGTGCCGGCCACCCGCGTCGTCGCCGGGGTCGCGCCGTGCTCGTAGAGGCGGGCGAGACCGAAGTCGCCGAGCCGAGCGCCCACGTCGCCGGCGCCGAGGAGCACGTTGTTGGCCTTCACGTCGCGGTGCACCACGACGTGCTCCCACTCCTCGTGCAGATAGAGCAGGCCATGGGCGACGCCCTTGAGGATGGCGAAGCGCTGCGCCCATGTCAGGAGCGGCGGCGGCGGCGCTTTGGTCCCTTCCGCCGCCACCGTCGTGCCGAACAGCCGCGCGTCGAGGCTGCCGCCGGGCATGAACTCGTAGACGAGGAGCAGGTCCTGGTCGTGCTTGCACCACCCACGAAGCTCGACCAGGTTGCGGTGGCGCATCCGCCCGAGGCTGGCGATCTCGGCGACGAACTCCCTCATCCCTTGCCTCGTACCGTTCGAGATCCGCTTGATCGCCACCGCCTCGCCGGAGCGGCGCCGGAGCACGCCTTTGTACACCTGGCCGAAGCCACCGGCGCCGAGAAGCTCGCTCTCCTTGAACCCCTTGGTCGCCTTGTAGAGCTCCTTGTACGGGAACCGATGAGGGTGCTCCAGCTCCCACTCCTCCAGTGTGTCGGCGAGCGCCGCCCTTCGCCGGAGCCAGAGCACCACGACCATCGCGGCAGCGATCAGAGTGACTGTTCCTGCACAGGCCACCGCGGCGAACTTGATGATGAGGAGCTTGGGCGGCGGCGTGCTCTGCTTCGGGACTTTGGGAAGCCGCCGGAGATCAATGGATTGCGCGACATCGTTGGTGCGGAAGCTCCAGGCCAAGATGTAGTGAGAGCTCGCCAGCTTCCCCGTCGCCGACGAGAAGCCGACGTACATGTTCTCCTTAAAGATCGGCAGGAGGTCGAGCTTTGTGGAGATGAGCGGCCGGCGAGGCCGTTCTGCCACGGTCACCGGCGCAACGGTCACGTTGAGGATGCTGCTGCCGCCGTCGTAGTCTATCCACGCCTGGATTGGCTGCGCGCTCTCCAGCTGCACGGGCACCTTAGTGTCCTCGTCGTTGTCGTTGTAGTACGCCGCCGGCTCCGACACGTTCGACACGAGGCTGTTTATGTCGACGCCGACGTGGTTGCCGTTGGTGTCGTTCATCTCAAGGTCCATCACCGTGTCGAACTCGACGGCGAAGACATGGTCGGATGCCTTCCGGTTCGTGTCAGGCCCGAGGACTCCGAGGTAGATCTCGGGGGAAGCGCCGGGGAGCGTGACGGACGGCGCCACCACGAAGGCGAGGCCATGGCCGCCGCCGCTCCCTACGGTGACGATGTCGAGGACGAACGCCGTGCTGAACGACGACACCGCCCCTCCTCCCCTGCCGACATCAAGAAACCGCACCGGAGCGCCGTGGAACGCGTGGCCGACGAGGCGGTTGCTGTCGTTGGTGAGCTGCAGCGCGCCGCCGTGGACCACCGACGCCGACCCGTCCACGGTCAGGTTCGCCGCGTGCTGGAACCCTTGGTAGATGAAGTCGACGCCGCCGCGGCCGCCGTCGTCAGCCAACGAATAACGAGACGAAACCACTATCACGACGAACAATAGCACGGAGAAACATAAAACGGCATCGCATGCGAGCATCTTGATCGATCAAAAACCTCCGAGAAAGCTCAAATGGCGAAGAAATGGAAGCTGAGATCGAACTGAAAGTAAGCTAAGCTGCTGTGGTTTAGCCGGATTAATTTGGTAATGGTTAAATCAGTCCACGGATTGACTCGACAGTTGACTTGTTCTTTTTAGTGGAGACCGGATAGGAGGGCCCACCTGTCATTGAGCGTAATGCATTGACTGACTCCACGGTCTCAGCCTCTCCGGTCTCACTAATCATCATGTCATTCTAATCGGCAGACCAAGTGCTATCATGGTGACGATAAGGCCGACAACCTAGTCGATCAGTCAGTCAATATGGGAATTTGATTAGACAGGAGTGAAATCAAGGATACAAAATGATGAGATACTTGTGATTTTGCGAAAATTTCTCCGACGTTTTCGTCAAAAAGAAGAATCCGAACCTATTACATCGGCACTGTTGGTCAAGTGCCGGTTTGGTTAGTGCAGAATTCCCGTCGTTATTGGTTGGGGGTCAAGACCAGAAATCAGAATGTCAAAGTCGTTGTTCCACTTAACTGTCGGCCTTACCTGAAAACAAGCTTCCATGGTAAGTGTTGTTCCCATTTCATTTTCTTGCAGTTACGTCGTCGTACTGTAGATAAAGATCGATAATTAAAGAACCGTGTAAATTAAATGACGCGGAGTTGCGACCAAATTGTCAGATTCTCGTCTTTAGTATAACGTGGTACTACTACACTACTGTTCCTTTCGGTCTTGAAAGTTAAACTGTTGGTTTTCTTTTCTCCTCGATTAGAGTCTGAGAGATGTCCTATAAAGTCATTAAAATATTTTTTAAGAAAAATGACGAGATAGAATCTTCTTAAAAAATTTTATGGTTTTTTGGGTGGCATGCAAAACCAAGGGAACATCCTTTAGGGCAAAAAGCTTTTCCTGTCTGAAAACATATAGTTCTGCATTACATGAATTATCTTATCTTTTTTATAGAGCGAGTATATTCTCTTTAGTCATAAATATTTGATGTTTAGGATAAAATTCAATCAAACTTTTATAATTTCGACCATCAATAATATATTAAATACTTTATTTAAAAACAAAATAAATGGTATAGGTCGAGCCGCCTAGAAAAACACTATAGTAATATTACAAACTTAATGATGTAAAATTAATTATTAAAATTTTAAATGTTGAACTAATTCTTGTATTAAATATCATATGAATACTAGGTACTCTTGTCGATTCAACTATGCATAGAATTTTTTTACGGTGGTCTCTAGCTAGAGAAAATTGCCATTATGCCATTGTCAAAAAGGGATTTCGCTGAAATGCTACTCTATAATTTGGATTCGCTAAAATACCACTCTCAAACGGGAGCAATTTTATCTAGGATGGTATTTTTATGTGTTGCCCCCGTTTGAGTGTGGACTTTTAGTGAATCCTAATTGTGAAGTGGCATTTGGGCAAAACCCTTTTTTGATAATGGCATAATAACAATCTTTTTCTCTAGTTATAGCATAGGTAGATATGGTTCCTCGGATAGGAAGAGATGGAGGGGTCTGATTGATTATACTATGAACAGACAACAGAGAGAACCGTAAAAGTTGTCTTGTTAAACAAACAAAGAAACGAAGAAAAAACAAGCTGCGACGAGGAAAAAGGAATGGATCATCGCTGTGATATTAACGCTGCCGCCGGCGACGTCATCGTCGTCCGCTTCACTCCCGCTCTGGCCATGGCTATCCTCCCGACCGTTCACGTGCGGCAGGAGTGCAATTGCCAGCAGAGCTATAGGGTCCCAGCCGGCCATGACCGGCCGTGGCGGCTCAGCCGGCTCTCCTCCCCCGCCTCCGTCACCACCGCCGCTGCCCGGAGATTCACTGTCCGGCTGCGGCACCTCCTGCCGGCAGACGGGGCAGGAGTTGTGCAGCCGGAGCCACTGCACGATGCAGTCGGAGTGGTACGCATGCTTGCACGGCAGCTCGCGCGCCGCCTCCCCGAGCTCGAACTCCTCCTTGCAGACGGGGCACTCCGAGCCACCGTCGTCGGCGGACAGCTGCGCCGGCGTGACGCGAACCGTCGGGATCGACTCGATGGCCGACTCCGGCGCCGGCGGCGGCCCGGGGCGGTCGTCCTGCGTGAGCGCGTCGATGAGCGCGTTCAGGTCGGGCCCGGTGAAGTACTCCCCCGGGTCGATGGCCGGCGGTGGATCGCCTGCACCGTCCGGGCGCCGCATTCCCGGCGCCGGCGGAGGGGACGGCAAGCGGCGCGGGTGCGCTGTTCCATCAGCACCTTCTTCGTCTCCTCCGGCGTACAGGACCCAGCGGCGGGGGCCCTCGTACGGCAGGAACGGCGGCTGGAAGAACTGGTCCTCGGTCGGCGGGTACACGGCCCTCACTCGCGGCACCGGCAGGTCGATCTCGTGGAGGAAGCGGCCGAAGCAGCGCGGGCAGTAGACGTCGGACGTGGCCGACGGGACCACAACCCGCAGCGCGCGGCGGCACACGTAGCACCAGTACAGGTTCCACCTCCGCCGCCGCGCGCCGCCGCCGTTCCCGCCCATCGACATGACACCCTACGGCAACTGCCCGGCGAAGATCACACACGTGGCTTCAAACGAGCCGAGGTTGCATTGAGTTATAAGAAGATTAGCCAACGGAATAGAGGTTTGTTCGAGAGAGAGGTCAGGTCGGTAACCTTCTCGCCGGCGGGCGGGAAGGGATTTCTTCTCCGGCGAGAGGAACACGATTCTGCCTTGTGATCGAGGTGGTCTCCTCGAGCCTGGGCCGGAGGCTGGTGGGCTGTATGTTTGAGTTTGGGCTGCGAAAACTGCAAGCTTGAGCCGACGAGCTCGGCTCGATATCAAGCCGAGCCACCTCACATTGAGTCTGGAAGCCGCAGCCGCCTTTTACTAGCGCGCGCCTCCAGCTTTCCGTCCCCTTCGTCAAATCGACGCGAACGCGAGAGCGAGGAGAGCCCGAAATCTCGGCGGCGGCGGCGATCTCCGACCGCTCCCGCGAGTCGCTTCTGCCAAGCTTCCTGTACTCGACGACGGGGGCTCGGCCGCACTTCGCGGGCGGCGCTGCCACCCGCCTCCCCGCCGAGGCATCGGCGCAGCCCCGGGAAGTGGAGGAGTTTCGCCGATCGAGATCCAGGCGCCTAGGAAGAAGATCGAGATGTACTCGCCGGCGTTCTACGCCGCCTGCACCGCCGGAGGCATCGCCAGCTGCGGCCTCACCCACATGGCAGTCACGCCGCTCGACCTTGTCAAGTGCAACATGCAGGTCAGTTGCTAGATTCTAGATCCAGAAATTGGTCCGTGCCCGTCCTGACGTACTTGATCGGATCGGGCTTGCCTTTTGCTAGATCCATCGGGGTGTGATTGTGTTCGAACTTCGAAATTATTACTAGCATTGTTGAAACTGCATTGTTGAAACTGTATTTGATGTAGATTCCTGACTTCTAAGCTAATTAGTTGTTTGTTCTAGTTGGTGTGCGGTAGATTTACTTAAGTCCGTTATTGTGGAATCCATTATGTTTGTTATTGTTGGATCCATTATCAACATGGAGTAAGTATCAATCATAGGGGAACTGATTTGGGAATTATATGATCTTTTTACAATTTACATTACTGGGTACATTGTCAGTGAGTATATACATTTATGTACAAAACATAAAACATACACAGTCGGTATATATCATTTCATTGGTTTATCTGAAGATTATGATCGTTTTAACACGATTGTTTTTGTAAACATTGCCAGATTGACCCAGCAAAGTACAAGAGCATCACATCTGGGTTTGGAATATTGGTTAAGGAGCAAGGAGTTAGGGGCTTCTTCAGGGGCTGGGTGCCCACTCTTCTTGGTTACAGTGCTCAGGGCGCCTGCAAGTTTGGGTTTTATGAATTCTTTAAGAAGTACTACTCAGACACAGCCTGGATTCGCTCGTGGGCTTGGCGATGGGCTCCCCAAGTTCATTAAATCGGAGGGTGCCTTGGGGTACATAAATCATTTTATTGTATTAAATTTCAATGGATTTCTGTCTACCAACATCGACTTTGTGATATAAAAGCATTTTATTTCTTTTGTGATGTGTCAACTTTTGTTTTCAAATATGCAGTCTTTACAAAGGATTTGTTCCTCTTTGGGGGCGTCAAATTCCTTGTAGGTAAATTTGATCTTGCTGACCTTTTTATTTTGGTTGCTTGCTATGTTCAATTTTATTATGACTATAATTTTGTGATTAGCTATGTTTTGTGCTTGCTCTTTTTTCATTCGTTAATTTGTGTTATTTTTATTCATCATTATTACAAGACTCCATGACTCCAACGCTACACTTTTGGCAATTGGTAAATGCACTGGATTGACCCTATGCATCATTGCGACGAGACTATTTCCTCCACCGTTACATTATATACTGCCTAGTCAAGACAGATGGTTGGATTAGTCTCCTTTTCATTTGGAGCTGCAAACTTACGCATCTACTGACTGCCTGATTATAACATGGCTTTTGGATTTTGCAATTTCCTTATGTTTATTTCCTAATCAATTCTAGTTGAATCCTCTGCCACATGTATATATTGGTTATTCTCACTTGTTAGTTCCATTACGTACGTTGCTCCTCCCATTCAAAACTGTCACATAATAACGAACTTGCACTTGCATAACAGTTCATCTCTAGTTGATTTGCCACTGGTTTTTAATGTGATTATTTTAAAGTTTGCTGGGCATGCTGAATTTTTTTTCAAATTCATAACCAAATGTACAACATTTGGAATTTAGGCTTCATGCTTCCGGAGTAGTCTCAAATCTTAGCTCACGGCCTGGTTCATTTTTTGGTATCATAAGAATGTATGTTGCCAGTACTTCTCCATTTCTACTTGTACACATTATTAAATTATTTTATGCTATATTCAGATACAATGATGAAGTTTGCATCCTTTGAGACCATTGTTGAACTTATCTACAAGCATGCTGTTCCTGTCCCGAAGTCATAGTGTAGCAAACAATTCCAACTGGGTATCAGCTTTGCTGGTGGTTACATTGCCGGTGTCTTCTGTGCTGTTGTTTCCCATCCAGCAGATAATTTAGTCTCTTTCCTGAACAATGCCAAGGGTGCTACTGTGGGTGATGTGAGTTTATTACTTATTACAATGTTCTGTGATTTAATGCATTATGGTATTTTTCTTTTGTAACTTTGTTGATGGGCAACTCATTACGGTTATGTATTTTTATAGGCTGTTAAAAAGCTTGGTGTATGGGGTCTATTCACTCGTGGACTGCCCCTACGTATAGTCATGATCGGTACCCTTACTGGAGCTCAGTGGGGAATTTATGATGCATTCAAAGTCATGGTTGGATTGTAAGTATCTTTATTATTACTGTCATTAGAACATCTGTAGCCTTTGGTTGAATCAGTAAATTGAGAATTCGCTTATAATTTAACAGGCCAACTACTGGTGGTGTTACGCCAGCCCCAGCCTCTGCTTCAGATGCTACATTGAAAGCTGCCAGTGCCTGATTTTCACATTAGGATAACTTGGATTATTTTTTGAACTTATCATTCTTCATAGATGAAAATGTATTGATCACATGAGTACAACTATAATTTTGTTTTAAATTTTTGGAGACAATGACTATGTCATCTTTCAAATGAAAGGAACTCGTTAAAACATGCGATGATAGATTTTTTTTTTGCCCAAGTGTAAGTTCAGTACTTGCTATAAAATAAGATTTAGGAGCAATAATGGTTAGGAGTGCAGGTTGTGTTCCGTTTCCTGTACCACCATTTATTCATATATTCATACTGCCTTTCATGTATCTCTGGAGGTATTCCATGATTTATGCCGTCAATTTTTGGTTATTCATCTTCTGTTCACTTCTCATTTCTCGAGGCAATCCCTGATCACCCCTGTGCAAACGACGTCAGGGTAAAGCTCTGTTTCAATGCCATGCTATTAGTTTGAGTTTATTGTGCTTTCACTTCTTTTTCCCAGTATGAGTTGATTGTGCGTTGCTGATTGTATCGAGTTCTGGACTCATTGAAGCAGTATCTGGTTGGGATAGTTACTAGTTGCAACTTGCTGCCTACCTCATGTTATACTTGCTTCAATATCATCAATTTGAATGTACAATTCAACTCTATAGGCTTTGAATTGTTTTCAGGATAATTGAAGTTATCCCCTGCGATGTTTGCTAGTCTCTTGCTCTAGCTCCATGTTTCAAAAGAATGGAAGGTAATATTGAGGGCGGGAGACCGGCCTAACTCATTTTTTGCATGAGCATGGTTCACATAATAGTGGTGCAATTGATTGAATGACTGACCTAATCCTTTGTCTGACACAGAAATGAACCCATTGTTCCCTTCCCTTTTCTGCTAAGCTGTCTCCACAATATGAACTATTCTCTGTTCTGATAATCTATTCACACTGAAGCACACTGAATCAACTACTTATAAATAGCCATCCACTTGAGCCACATACTAGAGTGAAGTGCACCTACCAAAGGTCCAAAACTGAGCACGCCATTGCTGTTTGCTTCAAATTCATCTTCTTCATGGAGTTCGACATGGCAATTGACATGAGCCAGGAGCAGCTCATGCACATCATCTCGCAGCTAGACAGTGCACTCGCGAGCTCGCCTTCTCCATCCACGTCGCCGTCTGCGTCGCCGCCGCATCAACCACCGGCGGCCCCGGTTCCAGTACTGCCAGGTCTACTCAACGCTACAATGGTTTCTACTTCTCCAGCTCAGGCGCCGCCGGCGTTGCATCCGGCCGCCGCCACGGCGGTGCAGGCGCGGGGCATGCTGTACACGTCGATGCGTCAGGCTGCTGCTGTCGGTGTCGACGTCGACGCGGCAGAGGAGGCTCAGGCGCCGCGGCCGCGGAGGCGCAACGCGCGGGTGTCGAGCGAGCCGCAGAGCGTGGCGGCGAGGCTGCGGCGGGAGCGAGTGAGCCAGCGGATGCGCGCGCTGCAGCGGCTCGTCCCCGGCGGCGCGAGGCTGGACACGGCGTCCATGCTGGAGGAGGCCATCCGCTACGTCAAGTTCCTCAAGGGCCACGTCCAGTCGCTGGAGCGGACCGCCGCCGCGCTGCACATGCACGGCCGCCGCGACCCCGCCGCCAACGGCTTCGCCGGCGCCGGAGACGCCGTCTACTCCTGCCCGTCGTACTACGCCTAGCTAGATTCGAGCGTACGTGACTCGTGACATGCATGCATGCATGCATGTGATACGACGCTGTAAATTAAACTGAAGCCTGAAATTTGCTTACAAGTTAGTGATATAAACCATTGTGACTGTACAACAACTGCATGTGATAAATCTGTAATATGTTCTAGTAGTAATTGTTCTTAGGATTCCCTCGGGTGCATGTATGGCTGCATGCAGCATAGACAGCAATTCATCACAACATGTCATGTTTAATATTGCTGCAACATGACAAGTTCATTAGCCTAGGATGCTCTATATATGGAATGGATCGATAATGCAGCTAGTAATTAAAATGTTTATCGACAAAATAAACTTTGCATTGCATGTTCTTGCGTGTATCCATCACTGTCCGTTTTAATGTCAGTGATGCAAATGTGCAATGTACAGAGACCAATCATACACTGGCAGGGGAGCCCACCGAGGCACCAACCATGTGATGGATCGGTGATGAGCCGAACGATGGGCTGGTCCACCGGGCCTCCTCGTGCCACAGTTTGACACGTGCCGGGTCTGCTAACCCATGGGACCCTTGCAATCCTCGTCATATCACCTCTCAATCTCTCACAATATAATTTTTCTGCGCACCTTCGTAGAAAGGCAAAAGATGGGATCTTTCAGTAGAGAACCCTGCAAATCAACTTGTAATAAGATATAATCAGTCGGATCATCTTAAGCTCTTTGACCCTAGTTCGGCATCTAAAACTTGTTTCTTTATTTATTACCAATCGTCCATGTGGCTCATAAAAATCCAGCAAACGGAGATATTTCTAGTATTCATTTTAAGTCAAGGGGATGAAAATCGATTGGATATATAGTTTTCAATCTAACCTGCTCCGAATCCGATCGAGTTAAGCATATTTTTTTTAAAGGACATGGTATTCTTGAAATTTGACAGATAAGTATTATTGTCCAATTTGATGTCGATTATCTGACAAAGTATTATTCGAATAATCTGATTTTTTAGCCATATCATTGCACCTATATGACGGGCATCATCATAGCCCATACAAATGGTTTATATATCTTTTTTAAATTAAAGACTCTCTTATGAGTTTAATTGGGAGCCTATACAAATGGTTGTTGCTCGTCGCTATTCTTTTATTGTCTATATATGCGAGTATTATCTGATAATTTTGGTCTGTTTGTGAGCCGATCGAGCCCACTCCGAATCCAAACCAATTCCAAATCTTCATCCGCATGCATAATTTACACATCAAATCTGATTCCGTTAAAAATATGGTATAGAATATGTTGTTGCCCTACCCTACCAATTGTTCTTGATTTAATTACCTCTTTTGTTGTGCTGCATTGTGTTCTGTTTATTTTCGAAGTTAATGTAGAAATTTAAATTCAAAATTATTATACCTGTTGTACAAATTAAACTGAGGTTAGATAAAATATTTTTTTGTAACCGATATATCTCTCCTGTTGTCATATATCATTTGCAGGTTTGGTAAAAGAAAATTATTTTAATTTTTCCCAAAGCGTACATTAACATGAATCCACCTCAATACCAACAGGAGCCTTTAGTATACACTGGTCCATTGTCGCCGCGTCTGGTCCACTGAGCTTGAGGAGAAGAGGTCGCGCCACGAGAGAAGAAGAGGCAGAGGAGAGCGGCATCAACAAGGAGGAGCGCAAATGAGGGATGACTTTGGGGGTGGGGGATGGAGCCTTGCTTTTGCAGATGCAAGCGAGCTGCATTGAGCGGGCCTGACTTGCGAGTGAAACTCGATGCCCGTGTTACTCTTGGCCTGACGCCACAATTTGCACAAGACAGGACAGGCTGCGACGGACGTACATGCTACTAAAAAGGGTGATGCTGCACAACGGGTGCAAGCCAGCCCCCGTGCAAGCAACCAAACAGCCCCTATCATTTTAGGACTACTTGTCCGTACGGTACAGCCTGTCCTGGTTTGTCTACCCTCTCATACCCATTGTCAACAAAACTACTAGAGAGCCAGCTTAGGACCACAGCAACACTTCAAATCAAAGGATCTCTGGGGCTCCTGACCCCTTATCACGTTGCAAACATTCATTCTTCCTAGACAAAGAGACACACTTCTTAGATATGATTGCACCAATATTTTTTTCCTCTCTCCACTATACCCGTCTTGGCGTCTTCAGTTCACCAGCAGTCGAAGAGCGTCCCCTCCTGCTGCAGTTAACGACGTGCATGGTTGATCGAGATTGGCCGTGGAGCCCGTAGAACGCGAGGGAGAGAAATGCGAAGATGGCTATGGGGGAGATGCATTGCACCGGCGAGGGGGCCGGCGTTGTGTGTGGCGCCCGCACGGCCGGGCAGCGAGACGGCACGCGACGGAGGCGTCGCCGTCCTGGGCTCCTGGCCCCGGCCGGGTCATGCGCTTCCTGCGGATTGCAGGTTGGGGCCGCGCGGGCGGCGGCATGTCGGGCGCTCGATCCGGCGGCTGCTCCGCTCATTGGGCCACGTTGGCGCGCGCCGGGGCTACGGCTTGCGAGTTGTCATTCATTAGCCTAATACTCTCTATGTACTAAAATATAATTATTTTTAGAGCTAAACATAAGTATTAAGAATGAAATTAAGTAGAAAGATATTGTGATCGGTTGATAAGTGAAATTAAGCAGAGAAATTAAATAAAAGATAATTGTGATTGGTTGAGATGAGAGAATAAGTGAAGAAATAGTTATATTTTAAGAGAAAATTTAAACATTAGAAATAACTATTTTTATTTTATAACTGTGAGAGCAGACACGAAGAGTACACCTCATGTTATGTTGCCATCATGTTCCTGAGATAACGAGTGAGTTGATGCATGCAACTTGATATTACGTACCATCGTGTCTTCGAGATGACCAATAATTTTAGAACATGGTTTGTTTTTTTATTGTATCGGTGACATGTCTTTAGCTCATAAATCATAGCCTAAAATTACCTTTTAAGCGGTCTTACCCTAAAAATGCTTTCTAAAGATTAAAACTTTTATATGATTTCTTCATAAAAAAGTAAGGGACATAAGCATGCTGTTTTTTTAATGAGAAAGAAACAATTCAACACATTTTCTTTGATGTCAAGTAGCTTGATTTGTTTGACGATAAGACATTTAGTTTTATTTAGGAAAGTGTATTATATTAATCAATTTGTGTTGTCGAACAACAACATCAAGAGACCAGGACCCATTTATGCTTTCATTGCACGTTTGTAGCTGATGTGTGGGCTTTGTCCCTTGGGCCGGCTTTCGGCTATGTTCTCCGATCCACACGCTACCAGACTTTTGGCTCCCTTGAAAATTGGTGGCAAGCGACGGCCAATCGCATCTCGAAGAAAGAAAAGAGTCTTCAATGTTTAGCGATCTATACCATGTTGAATGTTTGAAAGGAAAGGAACACACGCATCTTCCAAAATCTGCACAAATTAAGAGGCTGCCGACCGAGCAATAGAGGACTTCAACCAAGCAATCCATGCTCCTCGCTCGAGCATGTCCTGCCTCCTTAACTTCTCTTTTCCCTCTTCTTTGCATCGTTGGTGCCTTTGTCGAGTCTTTCTGGAGAGTATGTTAACGTGACTTTCTTAAATGAATGTTGTCTATGCTTTTCCATCTTAATTGACTTTTGACCAAATTCCCTCTTAATTGATTGGTAGAGCTCATGCCTTATATTAAAAATATACGATAAAAACTTACCTTATTCGATACTATCATAAGGAGAGCCTGATATTATATGCTGTGGTACTATACTCTTGTAATTGGTAGCTAAGGATCTTTTATTCTAGGCATATCATCTATATTAATTGCTAAATTATTTGTGATTTTTCCAAAACTTTAATTCAGCTGGTCACCTTATTGGAGAAGTTAGGGGTTTGTTCCATTGTTCTATATCCGTTTTTCCAACACAAAACTTCTTAACTATGTGTCTATTGGTAAAGGCTAGGGAAGTAACATGTTTTTATTATCTTAAAAAAATTGTCTCCTATTGGCTCAAACAAAATAGATCAGCACCACATATTAAGTTTACTGTGAAAGTACTGCGTCTCTAGGCCTAACCAGCCCATTTTATACTCATCTTACCTGGGCTGTCAGGCCTAAAACTCTAAGCTCGTTCTGGCATGCGTTCGGGCCAAAATAAAGTACAACCGGTTATACTCCCTCCGTCCTAAAATAAGTTCATCTTTTATCTATCTTATTTATCCTACAAAAACTTTATTTTGTAGTAATCAATATATTAGAGTTTATTAAAATAAGGGACTAATATATTAGAATTTGCTAAAGTGTATTAGAGTTTATTAAAGTGGAAGACAAGTACATTAGAGTTTAATAAAGTGGAGGGTATTTTAGTCTTTTAGTTTTGTATTGGTACGTACGAAATAGGCTAAAGATATACTTATGTTGGGACAGATGGAGTAATTAATTAACTTTCCTGGCACTGTTGCTGGTCTTCCCTGGCACTGCTGCTGTTGGCATGTTATGGTTGGTCAATAAGTGAAAGTGAGTAGAGAAATTAAATAAGAGATGATTGTGATTAGTTGAGATAAGAGAATAAGTATAAAAATAATTATATTTTAAGAGAAAATTTAAACACCAGAAATAACTACATTTTAGAACCGTGAAAGTAGACACAGATACTACACCTCATGTTACATTGCCGTTATGTCCCTAAGATAATGAGTGAGCTGATGCATGCAGCTCGATATTATGTACCATTGGGTCTTCGAGATGACCAACAATTTTAGAACAAGGTTTATTTTTTTATTGTATCGGCCACGTGTCTTTAACTTATAAGTGATAAATCATAGCCTAAAATTATCTTTCAAGCAGTCTTACCTAAAAGAATGTTTTCTAAAGATTAAAACTTTTATATGATTTCTTCATACAAAAGTAAGGGAGATAAAGCATGCTGTTTCTTTAGTGAGCAAGAAAAAATTCAACACATTTTCTTAAACAATTCAACACAATTTTTTGTGTCAAGTAGCTCGATTTGTTGGCGATCTAGAGATTTTATTGGTGTTGTCGAACAGCAACAGCAGGAGACCAGGGCCCATTTATGCTTCCATTGTATGTTTGCAGCTGATGTGTGGGCTTTGACCCTTGGGCTGGCTTTTGGCGATGTTCTCCAATGCACCTCGCTAGCAGACTTTGGTTCCCACAAAAACTGGTGGCAAACGGTGGGCAATGCCATATGAAAGAAATAAAAGAGTCTTCAATGGTTAAGCGATCTATACCATGTGGAATATTTGAAAGGAAAGGAACACATGCATCTTCCAAAAATCTGTACATATTGGCACAAGAGGCTGCCAACCGAGAGATGGACGACTTCAAATCAATCAAGAGCCATGCATGCTCCTTGGTTGAGCATATCCTGCCTCCTTAACTTCTCTTTTCCTTTTTTTTTTGGCATCGTCGGTGCCTTTGTCGAGTCTTTCACGAGGGTCTGTTAACTTAGCCTACTGGTAGGGCTTACGTGACTTTCTTATATGAATGTTGCCTATGTTTTTCCATCTTAATTGATTTTTAACCAAATTCCCTCTTAATTGATTGGCATAGCTCATGCCTTATGCTATACAATAAGAAAATTACCTTCTTCCATACTACTCTCTCCATCCCAAAATAAATTCATCTTTTGCTAATTTTATTTGTCACATAAAGACTTTATGTTTAGAGTAATTAATGCATTGGAGTTTATTAAAGTATGGGACGAATGCATTGAAGTTTGTTAAAGTGGAAGACAAGCGCATTGAAGTTTGTTAAAGTGGAGGACAATCACATTGGAGTTTGATAAAGTGGAGAGCATTATAATCTTTTATTTTTGTATCGGTATATGTGAGATATGCTAAAGATAGACTTATTTTAGGAGGGAGGTAATAACTAGGGCTAGATGCCAAGCCAGCTCGGCTCGGCTCGGTATAGCTCATTAGTTTAACGAGCTAGCTTAGCTCGGCTTGTTAACCTAACAAGCCAGAAACCAAGCTCGGCTCGGCTCAGCTTGTTAGGCTTGCGAGCCAGCGTATTCAAATGGAAGTGCTACAAATACAAATATACAAAATATAATCTAAATTCAATTTTCATACTTCCAAAAGTTCAAGATTGCACATATTCAAATAGAAGCCCTGCTCAGAGATGCAGGCGGCAGGCAGGCGGCAGTGGGCGCACAAGCCTAGGCGGTGGCGTGGTGTGCAGAGGCCGGCGGTGAAGTCGGCCGTCTGGGACTTGGGCTCAGGCAATCAGGGGCAGCTTGGAGACTCTGTGGGCGGTGCGCCCGCGAAGGAGGCAAGCGGCGATGATGGGAGTGGGATGCAAGTAGGCGGCAGCAATGTCATGGTTTTGGGTTGAAGGGAGTGGGACATTAGAGAATTGGGAATTTGGGGGCTAGGGTTTTTGGGGCTATGCAAGTAGCGGTAGGGCGTGATATTAGGCCTTCTCCTGGGCCGCCATATTGGACTGTCGACCTACTACTGCTACCTATCTGCTCCTTTTATACTTGCTCGGTTAGCTCGCGAGCAGCTCACAAGCCAACTCGAGCTAGCTTGTTAACACAAACAAGCTAAAAAGGTAGTTTGGCTCGTTAGGAAATAGAAATAAGCAGAGCCGAGCCGAGTCGGCCACGAGTCGAGCGAGCTAACGAGCTATGAGTTTTTGGTCCAGCCCTAGTAATATCTATCACAAGGGAAGCATGATATTATATGCTATGGATGGTACTACACTCTTGTAATGAGTAGCGAAGGATCTTTTATTCTAGACATATCATCAATATTAACTACTAAATTCTTTGTGATTTTTCTTAGACTTTAATTCAGCTGATCACCTTATTAGAGGAGTTAGGGATTTGTTCCATTGTTCTATATCCGTTTTGTCGAACATTAGAACTTCTTAATTATGTGCCTATTTTCATTATCTTAAAAATATTGCCTCCTATTGGCTCAAACAAAATATATCAGCACCACATATAAGTTGCCAACTGTGAAAGTGCTGCGCCTCTAGGCCTAACCAGCCCATTTTATACTCATCTTACCCGGGCTGTCAGACCTAAAACTCTAAGCTCATCCTGGCATGTGTTTGGGCCGAAACAGAGTACACTTGGTTCTAATTAATTAACTTCCCGTATTCTCGAAACCAATCACTGGTGGGCAAATTTAAGTACTATCTTTATCCCATCAACCATCTTTCATTTAAATTTCTCTTGACTCTATATCTAACCATCTTTCCACTCCCAACCAAACATCATTTAATAAAAGACACTATAGTTTTTTTCCTCAAATCTTAATTTATAGTAAATAATCTAGAACGACAACTATACTAATTCACAACTACTATTTAGGTGGGTAGGCCTGGTATATATATAAGCGCATCAATGTGGAGCCGGTACGCACCTTGCCCTTCGTGTCGACCACCGCAGCTAGATGTTATAGCTATCTAGCTTGACTCGGCGTATCAAGTAACTACATAAGCACATATTCACTTAGTCCTAAAATATAAGTATTTCTGAAATTGGGCATAAGTATTAAGAAAGTGGTAGGAATGATTAAAGAAGTGTTGTGATTGGTTAAAAATAGAAAATATATAAAAAAAATTAAATAGAGAATGGTCATGATTAGTTAAGATAAGAAGGTAGATAGAGAAATAGCTTTATTTTAGGATAAGATTTAAATGGCGGAAATAGCTTTTTTACCTATATTTTTCTTAACTAATCGTAGTCTTTTCTAATTTAATTCTAACAACTTTTTTAATACATGTGTTCAGTTTTAAAATTTCTTATATTTTGTAATAAAGAGAGTAGCATGGAAGCAATAAGCTTGACTGACGGCATGCCGCATGCATCACCGATCGAGTGCGCGCCGCGTACGGCCTCGCTTAGCTATACTACACCATTTTACGCCTCAATATCACCTCGTCTCTTGTACGCGCACGGATTATCCATTATCAAAAAAAAAAAAAAAGAGCACGTGCACGGCGTGTGTGGCCGGCCACACTGAGCTACCCGCAACACGCCACCAATCCACGCACCACCATGCGCTGCCGGCCGGTTACCTCACCTGCTCGCGCGTTCGGTGATCTCACGAGCTAGCGCACGCGAAAACGTACGTGCACACCCGAAATCGCATCAACCTAGCTAGCTCAGCTCGCGGTGCGCCGGCCGGCTACTCGCGTGTGCTTTAGCTTGCAGCCTTTCACGTTTACACCACCGCGGCGCCGACCCAATATATATCCCTCTATTCCGGTCTTCCCTGGCAGCGTCGAACACGTATATTACGAGATGCTGCTGATTATAAGCGCTGCTTACAACTACAGTTGCAGGGAGAGGAGGAGTAATAACTTGGAAGCTTGGCCTTTTGTCGATCCTAGCGGCTAGCAGATGCTGCTTTGCTTGCCACGCCTTGCCGGCCTTTCCAACTTGCAACTGTCAGCCAGGTGCCCAGTTAGGCACAACGTACTGCTTCTGAATCAACTGGGAATTTAAGACATGCATTCAAGCAAGCAACAAGCTGCAGCCAAAGATTCAGCAATAGTAGACCTTTCTGTGCTTCCTTATGCTGTGTTTGAGATAATCTACAGTGTTTATGTGAATTGTTTGCTATTAACACGATAAATTAATATTTTAAAAAATAAAATTTATAAATAGTTAAGAAAAATTGTTAAGAAATCGTATTTTTATAGATATGAAGTAAATAATTTATTTCAAAAATTTTAAAAAAACCAAACGCAGTCTAAGACAGTGTTTAAAGATAAGAAAAAGGAAAAAAACTTATTCATTTTTCATGATCACGCTTTCCAAATTTATAATATATTCCACCTAAAATTGCCAGTCATCCAGTGAAGTCCCTGCCAATAGGTCGTCTGTTCTTACTCCTATAAAGGTTAGGAATCGATGCTTGGTGCCTTTCCTTTTGATTGCTTTTGTGCATCCTACTTTGCCCGATTTGTGTTAACCTTGAAAGCATCGAGTGGTCGGGTGCATTGACCAATTAAAACGGAGTAGTATCCTCTCGGTCTTAAAATAATTTTATCATTTGTCTATTTCATTTATCACACAAATACTTTATTTTTTATATTAAAATTTATAAAAGTGAGAGATAAATAAAATAAAGTTTACTAAAGTAAGTAACAAATGTGTTAGAGTTTATTAAAGTAGAAAATAAATATATTAGAATTTACTAAAGTGAGAAATATTTTATTTTTAATTTTATATTGATTATACGAGTAAGATGGTGTACCAATAAAATCTTTTTGAGAGGAAAGGACTAGGTCGGTCAATACACTCTTGTGATTTGACTGTGAGATCGAGCCTGCAGCGCGTCCACATCCACTGGACCCCAGTCATTTTTTTATATTTATCTCCATTTTGTCGTTGAAAGCACCGCGTTTCGACGGGAAAAAAAACACCCACTTGACAGTGAGAACGCACGCCTCAGTGGAAAACTCGAAGAATGTGGGAGTTTACAAAGTGCAGTGACAGAGACTAGTTTATAATCTCTGATACACAAACAGAGTATTTATGGATCACTATATAATTACTCTCCCTATTTTAAAATATAAATATGTTTAGAATTCAACTTTTATTTCATAATATAAGTATTTATAGCACTATTTACATTGCTACTTATTCCACTAATCGTTTTCTATTCAAAATTTTTTCTATATTAACCTCAACCACCTTTAGCCATCCCTTATTTATTAAAGAGCATTAAAGTCTTTCCTCTTTAACCTTAATCTCTTTATAAACAAACTAAAATGCTTATATTTTAGTTTACATGCATGCCGGAGCAACTTAGTCCATGACCAGTCAAGTACTATATGTAACTCGTTTCACTGCCACAAAAACTATTTTTGCAGGCGAAAAGGGTTTATTTTCACAGGCGGACTATAAAAAAATCCGCCTGTAATAATAACAAGGAGTTCGTAGGCTCTAAATCCACCTGTGAAAATTGATTTTCATAGGCAGTAACTAAAGAGGATCGCTATAGAAAAAATTCTTTCTTATTAAAAGTGTGGTCGACACCTCCCGTCGAGGTCTTCCTCTCTCCTCCCTCCCTCAGCCGCTAAGTCCTTCCTCTCCTCCCTCCTCAGTCGCTACCTTTCTACCTCACCGCCACGCTGGTTGTCGTGGCCACTAGCCGGCTAGCAACGTCGCCTGAGGCGGACCGCCTCTGCCCTTCCTCCCTACCCTAGTCCTCAGCAAATCCGGCAACGGCAGGCGGCAGCCACGGTGAGGCGTCGTCCTCCAGATTTGGTGACGGCGGTTCCAACCGGGGGTGACTAGGGCAGCGGCCACAGTAGGCCTCAGGGGGGTGGTGGGCAAGCTCCAGATCTAGCTGCGCTCCCATTCTCCCTCCCTCCCCCTTCTGCTGGTCACAGGCGGCCACAAGGGGGCGACGGTGGCAGCGGGCAAGACCTCCAGATTTGGCGGGCGGTAGCCACGAGGGCGGGAGGGCGACGGCGGACAGCGGCTAGGTGGGAAATTTTTTTGTCGTGCGCCGAAAATATTTTTCCAGGTAGGTGGCGTAAGCTTTCCACCTGCGAAGATGATTTTTCACAGGTGGTGCCCTTAAGAGACCCGCCTGTAAAGATTAATTTTCGTAGATGGGCCTTCACCGCCTGTGAAGATCATTGATTTTCTCTTACCATTAGTCGTAGGCGGCGCGACCGGCCGCCTGCAAAAATCTATTTTGGCCCCCTGTAAATGCCCATTTTGTTGTAGTGATTTCTCACAAGAAAATTTTAAAAGGTCCTATAAGTGAATCCTATCAGATACTCCATACGTTCAAAAGTATATGGTTATTTTGACTTTTCTCTTACACTATTTCGTTTACAGTTACAAATCATAGTCATAAGAAAATGCTTTTGAACATTAATCCAATTGACAATATCATTTTTATAGAAAAACCTGAAAATCATTTGACTAATAGTTAGTCAAAACTCAAACTTGAACAATCAAAATTTGCCTTATATTTCTTTTTTTTGATTACATGAAGGATGTGCACACACACATGGACATATCATAACCCACGCATCCTACACTCACACACAACGAGTACGTGTCTAACACACGCTTAAAAAGATGGATACTAGTGGCAGTTTCCTAACATCACTAAAATCCTGTTAAAAACGGCCTAATATTCGTGACGCCAGGATTTAAACCTTACTAATATAGCTGTCGGCGAAACGGGACTAGGGGCCCCACATACCCCGGGGACACGTGGATTTTTGGCCACGTCAGCCCCTCCGAGGGCCACATTCAACACAAGTGGCAGCCGGCTACGGCCGTTTTCCCGCTAAGTACTTAGGCACGAGTACTGCCTAGGGCTCGGGTGCGCACTCCCTGGGCGAGTCGCTATGACGGCCCGGGAGCCACCTCCTCAGGCCCCGCGTCCCAGGGGCCTTCCTGTGCCCGGGCCTTGCCCCTCGGTCGCAGGAGCCACCTCCTCGGGCCCCGCGTCCTGGGGACCTTCCCAGGCCCAGGCCTCGCCCCCCGGTCCCGGGAGCTGCCTCCTCGGTCCCTGGGCATGTCCCCGGGAACATTATTGGGACTTACTGGAACCGGGCCTTGCCCCCCTGTCGCCCGCTCTGCCACGCGTGACGGCTCATGACGGCCCCCCGTGGGCCGTTCCCTGTGCAGTCAGAGGACTTTTGACTGAGAGGGCTTCAATTTTCCACGCTCTGGCAGCGAGGCGTGCGCCGTCACATCCTCACGACCTCCCCGCCTGCAGCAGACGTGCCGAACCAACTCCGGTGTGGCTCAACAGGCGGCCGCGGACGTGCATGACAAGACATATCATACCTAGCTTTCTCTGTGTACTGGGCACTGTGGACTCCCCTTGATCGATAAAAAGAGGATCCATGCCTACAGGAAAAAGAGGGGGCTGGGGGATTGACTTTTCTCTCTCAAGTTCTAGCCTCCTTTTCCAGCAGGAGGTCTTCTTCGAGCCTGGCTTCCGGTAGAGCTTCTCGGGCTGAAGACCTCCTTGTAAGAGCAAACCACATTCATCTTCCACATAGAAAACACACACATGAGTAGGGTATTACGCCTCCGCGCGGCCCGAACCTGTCTACTTCTCCTGCCTTCCTTGCGTGCCATCTCAGCCCAGGTCCCCGACGCCCTAGCATCTATCATCTCCCAGACGCCGCTGTCGTCCTGTGAACAACTCCCCTGACCGAACCTCAAAGGGGGGTCCTTAAACTCTCCGCGGTTAGAGCTAACTCCTCCGACAATAGCCATCCACTCATAACTCTACCGTCACACCACTTCCACTTATGTTTCTCCAATATACGTCTTATATTTCTAAATGAAGTGAGTATAAGCACCAACAAAAACTTAACTATATTCACCAAGAACCCTAGCGAAAGATCGAACAAATGCTTCGATGCCTTCAGATATTGCTAGGGCACCTTCAGACGAGAGGCATCCGGAGCAAAGCAACCAGAGAAGATTCGGACTCTCCTTCCTTTGCGTGCAAGAGCACGGATTCGGTCGTTTTTTATCGTCAACAAGGTGTAGCTAATTTCTGGTTACCAAACGCTAATACACAACTTAGTATACTAAACCAAACTATCCATGATTATTAACTTACGACGACTAGTTAATGGCCGTTTACTAATACCATCGTCCACGCGGGCGTTCTTTCTTAATTCACCAACCCTAGTCACTACCTCCTATATAATAGGGTTCTTCCTCCTTGAGTTCTCCAACTTCCATTGTTGATAAGCTCGATCGATCGCTAGCTAGTTCTTGTGGACATCGTCGACGGCGACCGGTGGATCGATCGGCGGCATGGACGGGCAGCGGGACGACGATGTCACCTTCGGCGACTTCATGGTGCTGCACCCCGACAATGGCGACGCGAGCAACCTCCTTCACCTTCTGTGCTCCTGCAAGGTCGACGACAACAAGGCCATCCACTGCACCCGCGGCACCGAGGTCGCGCAGCGGTGGCACCGGTGGATCATCTTCGTCTCCCTCCTCGCGCAGATGCTGCTGCGGTCGTCGAAGGGGCTCATGGCCAAGATCGGCCGCGCCGTCGAGTACTGGATGAACCTTGTCACCGACAATGGCGGCAGCGTCCTCAAGCTTATCAGAAATGCTCTGCAAGGTAAGTGGAGTTTCATTAGCCTGGAATTTATATATGTTAACGTATTAATCACTCCTTTGGAAGTTTAAATTAACAAAAAAAATGTTCATGAACATCTTCTTTTCTCGACTTGCTAGCTAGGAATATTAATCCGATGCTAATGCCAATGGACAGAAATTGGATGGTGCCTAATTTGTTCTTCTCTTATATTTATAAATCCTTATTCAAACCAATATTTCAATGAATAACGTGTTTACTTAAAAATCACGGACAAGAGAATCTATGACCGTTTGATTTTCAGTTCAGGAATCGAAAGACATCTTTAACAATTTGTGAGTATTACCCATTCAGCGAGCACTAAGCAGCCAGTACAATTAAGGTCACCTGCTCTTCTACCCATTAGATACCACCTCTGTCTAAAAAAATGTAATTCTGGCTATGTATCTGAACAAGGATATAAGTTAGAATTGCATTTTTTTTTGAGACGGATGTAGTACTAGATTATCACGTGCACGCTTCCTAAATCGCTAAACATATGATTTTAAAAAACAAACGATGTGATTTAAGAAAAAAAATTTCTATATGGAAGTTTCTTAAAAAATTTAAATAAATCTATTTAAAGTTTATAACAGCTAATACTAAATTAATTATGAGTTAATTACCTGGTTTGGCCGATAAGCACATGGCTAATCAGCCCAAACCTCGGTTACGAATGTGGCCTAACTTGAATATGAGAGGCGGATTTTATAGTTTATATCTTTGGAATATCATGTACTTATTCCGTCTAACAATATAAATATTTTTGGAGCTCAATATGATCTTTAATGTGCTACTTACTTCTTCTCAAAATAATAAAACCTAGTACTGGATGTGACACATCCTAGTACTTTGACCAATAATATCTTTAAAAAATAAATTATTTTAAATAAAAGAGTTATATATTATGATATGATAATTTATTTAACGATAAATCTACTAATATCATTCTTACCTCATTAATCTTTATAAATTTTTTTATTAGTAGTTAAAGTTAAAAATATTTAACTTAGTACTATTTTAAAAGTGCTTGTATTTACGGAGATAGAGGGAGCAGTGATTGTTATCTTAAAGAACACCATGTAGTGCTACAGGACTAGCAGCCATCTTTAGTTCTAGTAAACTGGGTTTTGTTAATCAGTACAGCAGTATATGATTTTTTATGCATGCTAATTATTATGTTGACGCAGAGGTCGTAAACAACAATTCCATTAGGTCTAGTTAAGCTCACATATAGCTGGCTTGGAGGTACCTAACTTGTTTCTTTTCAGAACTCTTTATTCATATGCACTGCTGGTAGCTAGCCATGTGAAAGTTCAGTGGAACCATCCTTCCTCCAAAATAAGGATAATGTACATTAGTTTCTTATACTATGTCATGGGGGTTGTTTAATCCTTTAAGAAACTAACTTGAATATAGTCATTAGCTTGATCTCTTATTGTCGGGCCCACCGGTCGCGACAATCATGTCCTTGATACACGCCTTATGGTTATTCCACATGTTTCACAAGAAACTCAAAAGAGTTGTCACATAACACGTCTTTGCAAATACAAGTACAATGTATTTAGCAGAACCCTCGTCAAGTCAAGTACAGATGCATGCATGGCTCTGTTTTCAAACAAATACTGTAGTTAAGGAGAGAGATTTTCAGACAAGAAATGTACTGTAACATTGACAATTTACATTTGCAGGGAAGGTGAAAACTCCGGACAGAGATTCTCCCAACTACAGATCGTTCATTGGACTTCTCGACACAAGGATCGATCTGGACAAGAAGATCAAGTCAGGGGATAGCAATTACCACGCAGCTCTCTGCATCATGGCAGCGAAAATGGCCTACGAGAACGAACTCGTCATCAAAGACGTCGTCGAAAACCATTGGCAGGTCTGCAAAAATTCTTGCAACCTGTTACAAATGAGAATATAAAACGGCCTGGTAGCTAACGGATTCTCATCTTATGTCCATGATTTTTCAGATGAAATTCTTGGAGTTCTTCAACTGTTGGAATGGTAAGATCAAGTGCAGATTTTGATTAGTACTAATGACTTAGTTAACGAGTGGCATGCACAGTTGATTGATGGTCAATTAATTTATAGACAAACTGATGCATTTTGTAATTTCTCCTGGTTCAGAATTCCAGAATGGTAACACGACCCAGGCCTTCATGTTCGCCGACAAGCCGGAGGACGCCGAGCTCGCCGTGGTGGCATTCCGCGGCACGCAGCCGTTCGACGCGGAGCAGTGGAGCACGGACGTGGACATCTCGTGGTACGAGATCCCCGGGGTGGGCAAGGTCCACGGCGGCTTCATGAAGGCGCTAGGCCTGCAGAAGAACGCCGCCGGCCAGAAACCCAGCTGGCCGGCGGAGATCGGCGGCGAGAAGAGGAAGAGCTTCGCCTACTACGCCATCCGCGCGAGGCTGCGCAAGTTCCTCGCCGACAACCCGCGCGCCAGGTTCGTCGTCACCGGCCACAGCCTCGGCGGCGCGCTCGCCTTGCTGTTCCCGGTCATCCTGGCGCTGCACGGCGAGGACGCCATGCTGGGCAGGCTGGAGGGCGTGTACACCTACGGCCAGCCCCGCGTCGGCGACGAGCAGCTCGGCGAGTGGTTCACGGCGAAGCAGCTGGAGAAGAAGTACTTCCGGTTCGTGTACTGCAACGACGTCGTGCCGCGTGTGCCCTACGACGACGACGCCTTCCTGTTCAATCACTTCGGCCGCTGCATCTACTTCGACAGCCTGTACAGGGCGAGGGCCATGGAGGAGCCGAACAAGAACTACTTCTCGCCGGCGTTCGCGGTGCCCAAGTACGCGAACGCAGCGTGGGAGCTGGTGCGAGGGCTCGCCATTGGGTACGTGGAAGGGAAGGAGTACGCGGAGGGGTGGGCGATGAGGGCGGCGAGGGCGGTCGGGCTGGTGATCCCCGGCTTGCCGCCGCACGCGCCGCAGGACTACGTGAACGCCACCAGGCTCGGCGCCGCTTCGCTTCGCAAGCTGCTAGCTAGCCACTCTGTGACTGACCACCAGTAGTTGTTTCATGTAGCACCATGGAAATGAATATAGGGGAGATCGAGCATAATGGAACTGAAATTTATTTTCCGATTCCTCCGACATATACAGAGATAAAATTGATTCTTGTAGAAATCTTATGAAATTCCAGTAAAAATCTATGTACTTTGGCACAGACGTAGCACCTTAAAGATCAAGATGATCATGGCGTTCCGGCATACGACGATGGCCCCCGCGATCTCGTCGAACACCCAACGACGGCGCCGTCCGTATCCACGGCGCCGTCGTACCCGCGCAGCCGAGCACTCCCCATTGACGCGCTGGAGCGAGCCTAGCCGAAACTGCGCGGGAGTGCACCTGCCCGGACGAAGAAGCCCACAGTCCGCTGCGTCACTACCCGACGGGCGGCGGCGGCTGCGAGAGGAGCACCGAGAGGCTGGTCCGGTCGAGCATTGCGTCGAACAGCCTGTCCGCCGGGTGGGGCTAACCGTGGAGAGAGCAGATGCCGAGCAGCTTGTTGGATATAGGGATGAAAACCGGACGGAAATTTCCGACCGTACTGGTCACTGTTTTCGGTTTTTATTGACCATTTACATCTGTATTGAAAACGGAAACGGTAATATGTCCGGACAATGGGAGACGGTTTTTTTCAACCATTTTTATCATAATCTGTTTTCGATCGGTAATTATTGGTAAAATTCCGGAAATTCTCTAGCCCAATCAGCCCATAAGCCCATCAACCCGTCAGGCATCAGTTCATTAGGTATTATATGACAATGGCTTGTTATTTTGATAGAATGATGTCTAGTAGAATAATATGGACTTTAGACCTGTATCATGACAATCCTAAATTTATCTCCGGGAAGAATGATTATTTCATATTGAACTTGTTATTTGACAAAATTAGTTATTTGTAATTCTATCATGGTATCCTATATTCCTACTTGTGCGTGCTTGTGGTCAGTCATAGTGTATTGTATTAATGGTTATGGACTCAAAGATCGTTGAATATGTAATCTATGATCTATCCTTAAACTTTAGTTATATTACTTATTTAAATTATCATCATATTACGTGATTATAATATAGTGGCATTATGTGGTTGCACATATGTGCTAAATAAATCATGACATTATGCAACGATTATGTTATATTATATAGCTATGCATAGGTAAATATGTGTTAATAAAGTTTAGTGTTTCCGACATGAATTTTTGGCTTCCGACCAATGTTAGTATATTTCCTGGCCGTAGTTCCGTTTCCGATATTCCAGCAGTTCCGATATTATTTCCATTTCTGGCTTTACAGTTCTAATTTCGTTTCCAAGAAAAAAATATGGCTACAGAAATGGGAGAGATAGTTTTCCTACCGATTTCATCCCTAATTGCATAGGTGAGCGGCAGAGAAGGTTTCAAGCAATCAAGCCGCAAGGGAGAACGCCTTCCACTAGAGGGGAGATGGTGGATTGACCACTGGCAGGGCCCCAGCCTCCGATCGCTAGAACGGAGAACGAGCCGTGCATCTTCAGGTCTTCCCCGTGGGCTCACCCAGACAAAAAGGGCAGCCCAACAAAGGCCCACTCAAATTTGGATCGCTAGCATTGGTTGAGATCCAAATGGGCCCACCAAAAAAACATAGAGAATGTATAAGGGAAAAAGTCTATTTTACGTCCCTCAATTGTGGGACGAATTTCATTCGCATCCCTTAACTACAAAACTGGTATAGAGCGTCCCCCAACTTCCAAAATGGGATATATTTACTTTCCTTGGCGGTTTGAACGGTGGTTTTTGTCTTATGTGGCGCCTACATGGCAATGGCTCCACCTGTCATTCTCTTTCTCCTTTTTCACTCAAATAAATTTAATAATAAAAATTATTAGGTAGGAACTCAAATAAATTTAATAATAAAAATTATTAGGTAGGACCCACATGTCAAAAGTAACTCCTTTCTCCATAGGATGGAGACTGCCAAAGTGTGATGGAGCAGGGTCGCAGTCGCCGTGAGATGGAGTGCGGGTGTGGTGGCCGCTGGGGAGGAAGGTGCCAAAGGCACTGCCGCCGATGGAGGAGAAGGAGGGACGGAGCTCGCCGAGGTGGACAAAGCTCGGAAGGAGACCAAGCGGCCGCTCGAGCTCGGTGACGGTGATGCCGTTGCTTGGAAGGAGACGAGGTCGTCACGGCGCCGAAAGGCGGGTGCATGGCTGCGGTAGAGAGGCATGTGCTAGGCGGCGGGCGCTAGGTGGCAGCACCCCATTTAAGATGACCTTGCCGGCTCCGTTGAGATGTGGATTGTCGGCCGCGACGGCGGGTGGAGGGGGAAGCAGCAGGGAAGGGACCAGGACAGGGCCAGCGGCGGCGGAGATGGGCAACAGGGGCTGGAACGGACTGACGGTGGCTCATTGGCGTGGGTAGAGGGGAAGGCGATGGAGGCTATGGATGTGGAATGGCAGTCGTCGTCGCTTGCGCCGGTAGGAGGTTGTCGCTGTTTTATATCGGTTGTATTGAATACGGGGCTATTCATCGAATCTAACTCGATGGATTCGAAAGAACACGGAAAATTATACTGATTCAGGCTCTCGATGTGAGGTAATACCCTATTCCAGTTATGGTGTATTGCTTTCGCTGTATTCTCTTGTGAGATTGTGATATGCTCAGGAGGTTACCTACCCCTTCTTATATACTGGAGGGATAAGAATTACAGGGTAGAAAACCCAGTCGCATACGTCCCAGGGTATTCCTTATTAATACATAGAGAGTCTAGCTAGGATTATATCATTTTTCTTGTTATGCAAGGTAAAATGAAGCCGAGTTTTACTCTATTTCTAATTATATTGGGCCGGTCTACCCTCTGTCTGAGTGGCCGTATTTGTCTCCTTTAAGGTACCCGGAGCCCATGGCCTCCATAGAGGTAAATCTTGGGTGGTACCTGCTGGGATGTGGATGGCGATGGCGGCGTCGTGGTCAACGTGGGAGTGGACACAGTGGAGTGGTGTGGGCTCAGACAACGACGCCGCCATTGCTGCCATCCATGCTCCGCGAAGACAGCGAGTAGCTGTTCCCCACGCTGACAAGCCGCTGGCTCTACCCTAGTCCCTCGCCGCTAGCATCCTCATCAGCCTATAGGAGAGGAGTGGAAGAGAGAGAGAGTAGGGAGAGGGGAAGAGAGGGAGAAGAAATTATTTTTTTACTTTTTCCATATGGTTGACATGTGGGTCCAACAAATTCTCTTTTTTTAATAATTACCACTGTCATATGGTCCCACTATATTTTTTAATTTTTTTGCTGACTATAATTGCATGTAAACACTACATAGACGCCACATCACCGAAAAGACTAGGTCAACATACCACGTAAACACCACATTAGCTAAAACCACTCACAATAATACTAAGGGACTTTATTTGGATCAGTTTTAGAAGTTAGAGGATGACCTATATCTGATTTTACGTTTGAGAAACGCGATTAAAACTTAACCTAAAGTTAAGAAAGGAAAAATAGACTTTTCCATGTACAAGGTGGCACAATTGGCCAACGAATATTCGGTAATCCTCGAGGCTCACAAGAGTTGGCCCAGTATGACCAGCAGTCCATTTCGGCCAATCGTCAGTAGAATACGTAGAAAAGTGGGGCTTGCAAAATGCGTACTCCGTACTCCCTTTAGGCCATCTTGACGAAAAATTCAAACAGAAAAGAATATATAACCGCATAATAAATTACATAAACTTGTAAAATGAACTTCATAGAAGTAAGCTTATAAAATGAACTATATAAAATTTGATAATTATAGAATTGCTGATATTCTGCACAAAATTGGACGCGCAATTGCTGAGTATGCTGGTGTGCCCTAGAACAAAAATGCTTGATAGTTGCCGTCTAATTACGCTAAACTCGCACATCAAGAACAAAGAGCTAAAGACATACTTTATGCCTCAGTCCTTAGGTTAACTTTGGACTTGCATGCATACCTTGATGCTAGTAGTAAAATTGAGATGGAATCAAGAGATCTGAGGTGTGACATTATTGATTATCCTATCTCTATATCTTGTCATTTTCATCTTGAAGATCTGTTCCATTTGGCTCGATCTACATGCTTTGGCTCTGGTGCCGCACTGCATGTTCTGCATCTGATTGGCTACGTATGCACATTTACTAGTAGCATATAGAGCATATACAATAATATCCAGCATAACTGCCAACTTTTTCTGATTTACTTCCCTCAATTTTTAAATATAAAATTTTTTAGCTATATATCTGAATTTTTCTGGTTATGCGCATAAACAACATCCAGCCGTATAATCTGAAATATTTTTATTTTAAAACAGAGGGAGTATTAGAATTCTCTTTCTAGAAGGAGACATAATATCATGGATGCGGTCAGCTATGAACATGGCCTTATGGGTGATCACTCTTAAGTTGTCTACTGACAAGCCGACACTGAAGGACATGATAGTGCAGACGTAGTAGTTGCACTAAATTGCAATTACTGCCGGAGAAGATGACCCTCAGACATTGAAGCCATCGCAGCCACCTCGGCTGCACCGACGGCGGCCGGTGTTGCTCGCACTCACAATTTTCCTTCTATTTAAGACGAGTGAGTGATGCGTGAGTGACTCAGTGATCAACACAGCTAGCTTAGCTACCAGCTCAAGAAAAGCTGAACACTGCTCCTGTTGAGATGCCTCCGAGCGAGGAAGCATCGGATGGCCGTGGGAACTCCGGCGAGATCGGCGCCGGCGACGCCAAGGCGCACTTTG
This sequence comes from Oryza meyeriana var. granulata, assembly GCA_003991445.1. NCBI lineage: Eukaryota > Viridiplantae > Streptophyta > Magnoliopsida > Poales > Poaceae > Oryza > Oryza meyeriana. Next base: position 11,158 of record RYFJ01002273.1, on the reverse strand, counting down.
TGTTCATCCCGCTGATGTTCCAGGGGCATCTGATCCCGACGGTGGACACGGCGCTGATGGTGGCCACGCACGGCGCGGTGGCCACCGTCGTCGTGACTCCGTCCTACGCCGGGCGCGTCCGCCGGACCGTCGACCTCGCGATGACGGCAAGGCGGTCGTCCGGCGCCGCCGCGCCGGTCGACGTCAGGGTCGTTGACCTCCCACTGGACCTCGCCGTGGTGGGTTTCCCCGATGGTTGCGACGACAACATCGACAATATCCCACCGGGGTTCGGGAGGGACTACTTCCGCGCGCTGGCGCTCCTCCGGGAGCCGCTCAAGCGCCACCTCCGCGCCGCCGGCGCACCGTACCCGACGTGCGTCGTGTCGGACGCCTGCCTGCCGTGGACGCAGGAGCTCGCGGCTGGCCTCGGCATCCCCCGGGTCTGCTTCTTCAGCATGTGCGCCTTCTGCGTCTTGTGCCAGCACAACATCGAACGGTACAATGCCTTCGACGGCGTCGCCGGCGACGACGTGGCGGTCGTCGTGCCTGGCCTTGGGGACAAGACGTTCGAGGTGACGAAGGCGCAAGCACCGGGGTTCTTCCGGATGCCCGGCTGGGAGGACTACGGCGACGCCATGGAGCGCGCGCTGGCTGAGGCAGACGGCTTCGTCATGAACACCTTCATGGAGATGGAGCCCGAGTTCGTCGCCGCCTACGCGGCGGCGAGGAGAATGAAGGTCTGGACCATCGGGCCAGTGTCTCTGCATCACCAGCACACAACGTCGCTGGCGGCGAGAGGGAAGACGACGGCCATTGACGCCGACGAGTGCCTCCAATGGCTGGACAACAAGGAACCCAACTCCGTCGTCTACGTCAGCTTCGGGAGCATCGCGCACGCCGATCCAAAGCAGATCGTCGAGCTCGGGCTCGGGCTCGAGGCCACGGGGCGCCCGTTCATCTGGGTGGTCAAGAACGTCGAGCTCTACGGCGAGACGATGCGCGAGTTCTTGCAGGAGCTCGAGGCGCGCGTCGCCGGCCGCGGCCTGCTCATCAGGGGATGGGCGCCGCAGGTGCTGATCCTGTCGCACGCGGCGGTCGGTGGCTTCGTGACGCACTGCGGGTGGAACTCGATCCTGGAAGCGGTCACCGCCGGGGTCCCCGTGGTGACATGGCCACATTTCTCCGACCAGTTCTTGAACCAGAAGATGGCCGTGGAGGTGCTCGGGATCGGCGTGAGCGTCGGCGTCCATGAGCCGGTGGTTTTCCAGGTGGAGAAGAAGGACATTGTGGTGGGGAGGGAGGTGGTGGAGACGGCAATCAGGAGCATACTTGATGGAGGAGAGGAAGGGGAAGAAAGGAGGACAAGGGCACGTGCGCTTGCGGAGAAAGCGAGGACGGCAGTGCAAGAGGGCGGGTCGTCACGTGATAACGTGTTTGATTTGATCAAGTCTTTTACCGGTGAGCAGGGAGATAATCGGATCTGATCTCACGATTAAATGAGAGTGAGAAAGCGTAGGGTGTTTCTGGCACAAGACATTATGTACTTCTTCAATGAGAGCGAGAAAATGTAGGGTGCTTCTCGCATAGAACGTTATGTGCTCTCTGTATTTTAATAAATGTCATTATTGACTTTTAATATGATGTTTGATTATTTATTTTATTAAAAAAATTAATGTAAATATAAAAAATATAAGTTATGTTTAAAGTTACTTTAATAATAAAAAAAGTCAAAACAAAATAATCAATATTTACATAATTTTTTTTAATAAAATAAATGATCAAATATTATGCTAAAAATTAATAGCATCATCTATTAAAAACCGGATAAACAATTTTTTAAGTTACATTTTTAAGGGTCACGGCTGAATGAGAGCGAGAAAATGTAGGGTGGTTTTTTTTTATAAGGAGTTTTGCATTCGTTCTAAGTTGCAATTTTAAGACTTTGGACCAAAATCATAAAACTTTTCAAATCTTACATATGTGCTCGAGAATGTACCTCAAAGTTAAAAAAAAGACTTAGAGTAAATTGTATACTGGGCACGATTCGATGAGCCATCCACATAGTTGCAATTCCAATTGTTTTACATGTCAGAGCTTACATGTAGAAATGTATAATGTAATGATGATCATCATATATTGCAATTACATGAGATAAGAAAAATGTATTTTACAAGGCGGATCCTACTTCTAAATTGCATATTTACACCATGGGACCAAAATCATAAAAACCACAATTCTTACATATATGCTAGAAAATTTTCCTCAAACTTAAAAGGTTTATAGTAAATTGTGTTCTGGGTACAACAACTTGACAAATCATTCTGCATAATTTCTTGTATAGCTGCAGTCCGCCGGTTAATTTGTATGCTTGAACTTACCATGAAGAAATGTATAATGGATCACTTTGCAACGTGCTAGTGTCGGCAACATTGATTACAATTGTATTGTGAATATTATACTATGTGTATTTATTTAGATTAAGATCAAACTACTCATGCTTGAGCATTCTATGTCGGTTCGCAACGACAACCCGTCACAGGTGACCTCTCATCTGTGACGGGCCATGTAACATGAACCGTCAAAGATAACTAATGTCATCTACGATGGGTTCGGTCTTACTGCCCAACAAAGACTAGTGGGTACCTATATATACCCCACTCCTCGTACTATGTGGTATCCCAGCCATATGTATTGTTCACATTTCGGATACGAGGGTTAGGAGGGTGAATCTTTGCTATATTTTTTTTAGGGGGAAAGTGATTTGAGCTGAACTGATGCTAGGTTTTTGTATTATTGGTATACATTGCATAAAATTTTTATAACGTAAATTAATTTATATTATTATTGGTATTTCAGTGTTGTAGATGAATCGGAATTGGATGTACAATAATAACTGTTTGAGCCAAGAGTATAGAAATGGAGTTGTTAAGTTCTTAAATGTTGCAGAGCATGACAAGTCTAGAAGAAGCAACCAATATATGGTACGTTCATGTGTGGATTGCAAAAATAAGAAAATATTTACAGAAAGAGTACAGTTACAGTCACATTTGATACGTAGAGGATTCATGAAGGGTTATACTTGTTGGACTAAGCATGGAGAGAAAGAACCTTTGAGTATTTTAGTTGCTGAAGTGGCAGATGGACAGAACAGGGAGCAGGATGAAGATGGCATGTCCGTTCCTTCTCCGTTGGGTGGTGAAATGTTTGGTGTCGATAATGATACCCTTGATGCAATATTGTGGAATGTTGAGGATCCAGCGTACAACGAGAAGGACTATGAGAACTTTACTAGCTTGGTGACTGATTCGGAGACACCTGTATACCCGAGGTGCAAGGTGAAGTATACGAAGTTATTTGCTATCTTGGAGCTTATGAAGCTTAAGGCAATTAATGGATGGTCGAATAAAAATTTCACAGGACTGCTTGATTTACTGAAAGACTTGTTCTTATAGGAGAACACATTGCGAAGGACGATATATGAAGCAAAGAAGATGTTGTGCCAATTGGGGTTGGAGGTCAGAAGAATTCACGCATGTCCGAATGACTGCATACTTTACTACAAAGAAAACGCCGACTTAGATGAATGCGCTGTATGCAGTGTTTCTCGCTTTAAGAGGAAGAACAACAGTGCAGAAGGTAAGAAGTCCAAGAATGGTGTTCCTACAAAGGTTGTTTAGTATCTTCCGATTGCCGATCGTTTCAAGCGAATGTTTGTCAATCCAAAAGAGGCTGAGTTAGTTCGTTGGTATGCCACGGATTGAAAAGCCAACGGTAAGCTAAGGCACCTTGTGGATTCTATGCAATGGAGGAATATCAATAGGTTATACATAGAATTCGGATAAGACCCGAGAAATATCAAGCTGGGTTTGAATATGGATAGGATGAACCCTTTTGGGGACATGAGCAATAGTAATAGCACTTGGCCGGTTCTTATTGTGAACTTTAACCTACCCCCTTGGTTGTGTTTCAAAAGATAATACCTCATGTTGTGCTTGCTAGTACAAGTACCGAGACAACCCGACAACGACATTGATGTTTTCTTGCAACCACTTGTCGATGATCTGCAAACAATGTGGAGTACAGGATAGCAAACTTGGGATGCATACCAATAGGAGAACTTGAACCTTCACGCACTGTTCTTCTACATGATTAATGACTATCTCACATTTGGCAACCTTTCCGGTCAAACTGTGAAAGAAAAGAAGGTTTGTTCAAAGTGTATGGAAGAAACATGTAGTAAGTGGCTGAAGAACTCACGCAAGATGGTTTACATGGGCCATTGGAGATTCCCCGGTGCCTTCACCCGTACAGAAGTATGAAGAAAACCTCTTGATCATGCATTCAAGGGACTACAATTTGGAGCTGGGCCTATGGACTTCGATGATATACTGAAAGATTTGCCTCCAATCAAGACGAACACCAAGGCCATATCTTCTCCTTCGATGACCCACATGAGAGGTCGTGGGAGGGGAAAGGAAAAAGCCACCAGTGGCTAAGAGGCTAGATCTCAGCACCTTCATGCAAGGCATGCCCTTAGTTCACGACAATGAACTACAACAAATAGGTGTTGGCTGCAAACAATTGCACGCTTGGTATCTGGGGTTAACCAATACCAAGAGATCTCAAAGGGACATATCCTTAGTCAACATGGGTGTGAGCTATTCCTATCGGCATCAGTTATATTTGTTGTGGGCTTCATCGATCTCTTTGTCTTATTTAGGCTGAAACAGTTGGACACGGGATTGCTAAAATGCTACTCTTTGTAAGTGCCCTCAACTATAGTACAATAAGATTTCGTCCTAAATATGTTCTAAACTAAATTGTAATCTTCATAGGGCTTGTTGGTTAGAAACTTGCAGGACAGGTAGACGGGTTGGTTTTCTAGATCCAACTAATAATTTCAATTGATCTCCAACTAAATACCAACACTAGATTATGTCGTCCAATACATCGAAAAGGTGCTTGTGAGCCCACAAGAACAAAGGATTGTCAAAATGTTAGCCACAATCAAACGTTAGAGAGCTTTCAGCTACTAATTATATTCTTAGATCCATATAATTATAGCCGCATACGACTAATTGTTTCATTATACAGGTGCTATTGTATTCTCGTGGTTATAGTACCCAAATGGAACATTGTTTACTACATCAACTCCAACCGGGCCCACGAATATGATTTCACACCTCTTGCCGCCGCAATAGACGTGGGAAATGTCAGAAATCATGGGCGCATCAAAAAAATAAGGAGTACCCTCTTTCATAAGTACGAACTTCAAGTTCACTCAACAAGTTGACGAAACATGTGGTTTCCATGTGTGCCATCACATGCAAAACTTAATAAAATAGGTGACCTTATTTGATTTTGAGGTTTGTGCCCCTCTAAAACACCGATTTAGGGAACTACCTACATTCATTTCACATAACATGCTAACTATTATCTCTTATCGAACAGGAAAAATGATTGGAACAACTACCGAGATCAACCTTCTAGAATTCGAGGGGAAATAGCCGCCTTTTGTTAGCCGAAGTTATAAATCCAAAAGGACGCTTCCATCTGAAAAAGACGGATTAAATTATTACTTTGTTTGAACTTGTCATCTTTGTAACTTAATTTATTAACTTATGCTGAAAATTCACTCTGTTCTGTGTGCTTTCAGTTTATGGATAGATGTGACTTATATATGCGATTCTATGTGCAATTGTGGATGTATGTATATTACTTTATTTTTAAGATATGCACTAACCATTACTTCTTTCAAATTTTAAGGAGCTTTACAGAATGTATTTAAGACGTTGCTTTCGAAGGTTTGATAATTTTGTCTATTTATTCTACTAGTGATATATTGTGGTCATGGTGAACTCAATTTGTGGATGTATGTTATGATGTGCTTCTGTGAAGGGGTGTGCATATGTGAATGTATGACTGTGAATGTTTGGGACGTTATATATGTGCATTCTGTGTGTGTGCAACGTGCCATTTTTCTAGAGGGTGTGGCTAGCAATTACTTGAGGCTAGCCAATAAAGTAGATTTATTTTTTTTGTGAATGGAAATATCTTCATTGGAGGGTGATAACTAAAATCCGTCAAAGATGATCATCATCTGTGACGGGTACAAAACACAACCCGTCACCGACTGTCTTTTTTGACTGCTGTGGGTGCTAACTATTCCCATCATAGATGACTTGATCACCTTTGACGGGTTGTGCTTTGCACCCGTCACAGATGACCCATTTGTGACTAGCAGTGGGGTTAATCACATCTGTGACGGGTTGTAGATAACACCCGTCACAGATGTTCTTACCGATGATTTGGGTGTTTTACCCCCGTCAAAGATGAGGTTTTCTCATCAGTGACCACTGATGGACCAGACTCTCACCTGGTCACAGGTATTTTATTTAACCTATTCCCGTTATAGTGGTTGCACTTATTTGGAAAAATCAAAACATGGAAAACAAGTGTGAAAGTGCATAGGACTTCTAAAAGGACTTATATTGAGTTGAGAATAAAACAACCTATATTTATAATTGAAGGGATTAGTATTTCATAAGGCAACAAATCACAAAATACTAATTGATTACACAAGCACACATACACTGGTAGTAGTAGCATGCAAGGCAAGTAACTACTTTTATTACACATAGCTTTGGCTAGGCCTTTATTACTTATAAATACATAACAATGTGCATCTTGAGTAGATTTTTGTAGCCATTTATTTGCAGCTTAGTTTTGATGAAGGCTCTATGGATGCCAACCAGCGGATCCAGAACCGCTCCCTGAGCCACTCCTAGAACCACTACCACCTGGACCGCTTTGCCCACCACCACCGCCACCACCTTGACCACCTGCCTGAGCATATCCACCACCATAGGGCCAATATCCACCATTGTAGGGCCGATATCCACCAGCTTGACCATACCCAGAACCAGAACCCGAGCCATGCCCAGATCCACCATTTTGTCCACCGCCACCCCCTCCACCTTGGCCTCCACCTTGAGCATATGCACCACTGCCATAAGGACCATATCCCCTAGCTTGACCATAGCCAGAACCGGAACCAGAACCATATCCAAAACCACCATTCTGTCCACCACCACCGCCTCCACCTTGGCCACCTCCTTGAGCATATGTGTTACCACCATAAGGACCATATCCACTGGCCTGACCATAGCCAGCCCGGAACCAGAACCATACCCAGACCCACCATTTTTGTCCACCACACCTCTCCTCCCCACCACCACCTCCTTGAGCATATGCTCCACCGTAAGGCCCATATCCCCTTGCATGGCCGTACCCAGAACCAGATCCGGAACCATATCCAGATCCACCATTTTGTCCATCTCCACCACCTCCACCACTCCCACCCCCACTAGCATATGCCCCGCCGGATCCACTTGCCTGTCCATACCCTGAGCCAGATCCAGATCCCCATCCAGAACCATTTTCCGACCGCATCCACCACCTCCCTCTCCCCCACCGCCACCCCCAGCACTAGCATATTTTGCTATCCTTGATGCATTGGAGAGTCCAATGCTCACTAACACGATGAAGCTAAGAGCTACAAACTTGGTTCTAGCCATTTTGAGATTGCAAGACTGAAGGGATGAGATGCATGCCAACCGAAGATTGTATGGGTATTTATAGTGCCGGAGAGACTATGCAAATGCATGCAAGGCTGTAGTGCACAATGACACTTGGATACTAGTTTAGCAAAACGATGCTGTGTGCTTTACGAACGAGTATAGACAATTTGGAGTTGGTAGACTTTTACAGGATAGAACATGCAGACATTTTCTGACTATACCGTGTTGATTTGAGATTTTGAGTTCATAACGGCGCTAGTACAGAAGATCGCCACCACGTTCGCACTCTGAGTTCAGGCATTTGACCATGCGCCGCGCGCATCCATTGCATATATATCTAGCTATACTAATTAAGAGCGACATTTGCCACTAGCATTAGAAATTCAGACGACATTTGTTTTAGTATACAACAAGTCGTCGTACCAGCGGCTTGACGTTATACTATAAAAATATTAAGTGCCAATTATATGCCCATTAGCAGACAGGCTAATTTGTCTAATACATGTAGCGCATTCCGGCACACTGTACCAGTCTGAAACTCTGATGTCTCTGAACAAATCTAACGGTGATTTACTACAGTGTTGACAAACGATCACAAGCCCGCAGGCTGCATATATGCATGCAAACTTTGACTGACTTTACAATTATACATGGGATCTCTATGTAAGTCTATCTGACCGCCTTTGTCAATTGTCCTACGTGTATTAGAAATGCACCTAATCGATTGGTCTGACAGCTCTGAGCCTATTGACTCGTTCAATTACAGACTGCATATGATTAAGTCGAAAGCCCATCGATCAAAGAGCCGTATGACTGTATCTGCTTGATGGAGATCATAACTTCCCGAGGTGTGTACAGTTGAAATGGATTAGGATTTACTAGAGACAGTTCTTACTTCTTAGGCCACACCTAATTGGAGTTTTATTCTTATTAAATAGAGTGCTATATTAATATTTTTAATGATATGGTAAGAAGTTAACGAAGAAAAAGATAAAATAGGTTTCATCTAGATGAAACTATGTATACACTATTTTCAATGTAAATCGTGTTTTTGCATATATTGCTTATGAAACAATAAAAATAAATAATACATTATGTGAATTATTTCATGTATCAACTAAATGTGTTATTGTTTATATAACATTCTTAAAAATATAAAAATAAAACATACCAATAGAAATGGCCTTAATGATCATTGCAGAGACTCCCTCTTAAAAAAAATGATCTTTTTTGCAGATGTGATTGATGAACCTGCCAAGTGAATATCTAGTTGTGATCTATTCTCCAAATAGTCAACATGCAAGTGCATAATATGATCGTGGTCCTCATGGAGAGTTGACATTATCACTCTTCCAGCGATTGACATCATCTACTCAGATAAACGAGCTGAATCAGCTAATCATCAAATCAAGTGGATCGGAGTAAATTTGGCATATATATAACAACAATAAGTAAATAGCAGTAATATGCGTGAGAGCTGGCGCACAAACATTTTACTACTAACATAGACGCACGCCAATTAAACTGAACAATTCACTTAAACGAGCTGACGAGCTGTTAAGCACTCAGACATTCAGAGATAGTAATTCTATTATGCATTTAGCTAGTCATTGTCATTTGACAATTATATAGATTATATAGATCATTTTAGTTGATGACAGTGAGGTGAAACCCGACGTGAGCTTCGTCGCAACTCGTAAGCAAGTTAGCAGTCTCGAATCTGTAAGCCATTCCCAGCCAAGTTGCATTCTCAGCTTGGAGTTTAATTCGCTGACGAGACGACAAAACCTATGATCCTACAGTCTGCGCGGCCACCATGATGTTCAATTATGCACCCAGTTGCTAGGCAACCAACCCATGAACCCATAATAGTCTCGTAGGCCGAAGCCCAAAAGAACGGCAGAATGAATATGGCTCGCACGTTCAGAACACTCACGTTAACAGTTAATGAACGCTGTCGAAATTTCTCGAGAAAAAGACTAAATTTCAACGTAACCCCAATGTATTATGCTCCAAATTGCACAAATTTCACAGCCTGATTTTCTCAGGAAAATAAATAAGTGATTAAATAAATTATTTCTAGAATTTATGTTAAAGAGAAAAGAAATAAACAAGTGAATTAAATGAGGAAAATAAAATTTTTCTTAATAAATCATGGTTGGATTTATTTTTAATAAATTCTACATGTTAAATAACCCACTATGGAATTCTCTTGGAATTTTCGAAGCAAAAAATTAATTTAACATTATAGAGAGCATTTCAGTGAATATTTAAATTGGAAAGTATTAAAACCCTCTCCTGAACTGGGCCAAATTTGGCCCAATCCTCCTCCTTTCCTCCCGGACTTCTTTTCTATTCTTTTTGGGCGCCATGCCTTCTTCTCTCCCAGGCAAGCCCAGTCCACCGCACCCTCTCGACCTCGGCCTCCTTTCTCTCCTTTCCTTCCAGCGCCCACCGATGGCGCCAAGCTGATGTCGGCTCAACTTGCCCACGCTCCGCCTCCCCCTCTCTAGCAAGACAGGTCCACCTGTCAGGTCGTCGTCAACCTCCCGCTTGGAGTCTCGATCGGAGCCGATGCAGTCTCTTTCCGCGTCCGATTCCCTCTCCTTCGTATCTCTTTTTTACCAAATCAAGCCTAGATTTCGTACTCCCTTATTGATCTACCGCCATTGCCACCATACTCGTGCAGGACTACTCCTCTTTCTCCTTTAAAAGGGATGCCCTGGATCCCCCTCGAGGTATTCCGCTCCTCGCTCGATACAGCTAAAAGTTCTAGCCGTTTTCCCCGCGCTCGCCTCCCGCCATCCGCTTGCACGCCAGATTCCGGTTGAGCCCCGCCGTCGATCCTTCACCGTCGCGAGCTTCTTTGACACCGGGGGCATCGGACCGCAAGCCCCTCCCTAGCAAGCCTGGCCACCACCTCCTTGGAGCCGAAACCCGCTAGAAGGTCCTCGCCATCAAGAGGCCGAAGCTCATTGCCACCAAATCCTCGCCGCCGGCTTCTCCCTTCGTCGCCCGTCGTCGCCATTGTGCTAGTGAGATTCCCCGAGCTCCCCTCTCTACTCTGGTGTAGCCACTATGTCTGCTGTGCTGCAGTGCCGCTCGCCGGTGACCATTGGTCCTAGAGCTGGGACACTGTTGAGCCTACGTGGTGTCCACGGGGCAGCGCCACCGTCGCTCACCTGTCCTCCGTGGCTGTACAATGTGCGCCTCGTGGCTGCCTCGGTGGTCCGGGTGGTCATCCCGGCCGAGATCAATCTAGGCCGTCCGATCCTATTGATCAATTGTGGCCATCCACCTCCGTTGATTCAAATCTAGCCGTCCGATCTACGTTGAGTTGATCTGAGTCATCGATTTAATCTCAACCGTTGTCACACCCCGCCCTGGCACCACCATATGGACGACGCCAAGGAGGGTGCGCCGGGTGGATACAGCTGACCGTCTCTGCGGAATCAGCGGATGCCTGGTACAGTCCCGGAATGATGCGGATCTGTTAGTAACATGATGATCAATTGCATATACTAATAATAATTAAATTTATACCTTTACGTTGCAACCTCCCGGTAATCCTTGGTAGCACCTCAAAGAATAGCGGC
>RYFJ01002272.1:0-43365 GCA_003991445.1 Oryza meyeriana var. granulata | reverse complement strand
TTAGCGTCATGTCGGCTAGAATAATACTTGCATCGGCAACGCGTCAGCCAAGGCGTGTAGGGTACCGAGTACCCTTTATGAAATTAAATCACATTGTGGTGGTTAGGGTGTACTTTGAGAGATTATCGATGCATCCTAAATTTTGATAAGACCAGCTGGTGATCCTTATAAAGATATATCCTCAATTCCTGGTGGATAAGACAGATACCCAAACACATGTGTTCAACAATTAGGCCTTCATAAAGCATATCTGTTTACCTCATCCCCAACCATGCCGAGGGCTTTAGATCTTGCGGATGTGTCGGATGATGTCTGGACGACTTCGGATTGTGGGTCAGCTAAGCTGAAGCTCCTGGAGAAGCAGCTGAGGTTGCAGAGCCACGATGTCATCAACTGGTGTCCGGCTGAAGGGAAATGGTTCCGGAGCCCTAGGAGGGTGAGACCGTCGTTTTCGCCTCTTTTTTCCACCGGGGTCTTTCTCTTCCTTCTTCCGAGTTCTTCCGCCAGGTTCTTGCTTTTTATGAACTCGAGTTGGTGAATCTGAATCGCAACTTGATTCTGCAAATCTCCATATTTGCGACTCTTTGTGAGTGCTTCCTGGGCGTGGAACCCCATTTAAATCTCTTTAGATATCTGTTCCATATCAAACCCCAATCCTCCAAGAGCAAAATCCAAGTGATTGGGGGGACCGGTATCAACTCCGGAACAAGATGAAGACGGTTTATTTGAACATTCCCTTGAAATCTTCTCTCAAAGGCTGGTATAAGGAATGGTTTTACTGTTCCGATCTTGAGCCAAGCCTTCCCCCCTTTATGGGTTTGCCCCCGGTGGTCATTGCCAAGTGGTCGTCCTTGCCCAGCTCTGAAGAAATGTGGCAGGTTCACAAACTTGTTGGCAGGATTGACAAGCTGAAGAAAGCCGGGTTGACTGGTCCATGGGTGGCCAGACGTTTCTTGACTCGGTGCATCAGGCCGCTGAAGCTAAGGTGTCACTTTGGCTGGGACTACAAGGGCAAAGGCGATCCCAGCTGGGAATATGCCGACCTGATAGACAAGTACAAAGTGACCAACACCCTACTGGATTTCTTTGCCAGCGGGGTGGTCGAAACTAAAGATGCAGAGCGATCTATGGCAGCTTATAGCCAGAAGAGGCCGCGCCCCAATGTAACCCTTGCTGATGTTGTCTTGTAGTTCATCTGTGATGAGTACTTGCAGATATATACCCAGATTGGCTCCAGAATGTGTAAAATGTATTGTTGAACTACTTGCAGTCATGTGAGGAGTTTGATGATGACTCTTGAATGTTGTTGGCCATGAAGTCGAAGAAGAGGCCGAGAAGTCCTTCTGCTGCCCAACCCGACTCAAAGAGGCGGGGAAGAGACCTATTGTAGATCGGGGCAAGAAGAAGGTTATGAGGCCGAGTGCCGCAGCTGGGAGTCTGAAGATAAAAGACACCGCTGGTACAGCCCCAGGCTCGAGTCCTAGACCGGGACCAGCGCAGTCGAGCTTCAGCATCATTGAGCCCAATACGAGTGCAACCAAATAGAAGGCCAAGTCCAATGCGGCCAAGCTCAATAACATCGAGCCCATGAATGGCGTCACCGAGTACCCGGGGACCCCAGTCGGCCACACCGCGAGCGGGGCCGACCAGGATAGAAACACTGCCGCCGACTACCGTGTCCTCAGGCCCGACAGCCAGCAACCCTCCAGTGCTGACCTCCGGATCCCCCGGACAGAGGCTTAAGTTCTCCAAGAGGTAGGTTGCTATGGGTCTTCTGAAAATCTTGTTCGGCATGGTAGCATATTGATGTTTGACTCATTGTGCAGGAAGCGAGCCGATATTGATATCAAAGAGACCACTCCGGCTACTCCAGTCGTCGAGCCAGCCCCAGTCGAGCCGGCGCTAGTGAGCACACCTACGGGGCTGACGACAGTCCCAGTTGCAGAAATTGAGACTGTCCCGACTGCAAGGCCACCGACACCAGCCAACCAAGGGGCGAATGTTGAAGCTGTTGCTCTAGCCCCTGAGCCAACCCCTGAGGCCACGGAGGCTGCCAAGGTGAGGGCCAAGACCCCGTCGCCATCCTTGTCGCCGCCGCCGTCGTCGTCGTTGTTGTCATCACCACCTTCAGAAAGGCCAGATCTCCCCAAGCTCGAAGCCCCTCCCTGCAAGTTCCCGAGGACATTCTGCTGGACAGCCCTCGATGGAACTGCGACAAGTTACAAGCATGATGAGGTTGCGGTGGAGAAGGAGCGTGAAGACTTGCTTCACGCTGCAATCACCGCGTCCCAAGGGATTAAGGTATGAATTTCGTCGTATTGGAATCTTGGTAGTCCTCCTTGCACAGGGGTTCTGACGCTTGACTCCGCTTCGCACTGTTTCTCCCTAAGCAAAAAATTGTTGACCGCTCGGAGAGGATGAATGAGGTCTAGACCCGGGTTGCCCCCAGCTCCAAGAATTGGACCAGCTCCGGGCTTTAAAAGCCGAAGTGGAAGGGTGCAGCCAGGAGAGGGAATCTTGGCTGAGGGAAGCTGTTAATCAGCTCAGGAACGAAAATTGGGACCAAGCCAAGAAGATTGGAAGTAAGTCTCCTGAACGTCTCCCTGACTGATCCCTTAGTATATTTCTCCAGTTTTGTTGTTTTTCGACTGCCCAGTTGTGTCTTGACTGCCATATTGAGTGCTTGACTATTCTGATGTGTAGCCCTCGAAGCCAAGCTGAAGACCCGAACAGAGGGAGAAGTCCAGTTGAAGGAGGCTGAGGAAGCCAAGGCCGGGCTTGAAAAAGACAAGGCTGACTTGACAAGGGCCAAGGCCGAGCTTGAGAAAGAGAAGGCCGACTTGAAGAAGGCCAATGCCAAGCTCGAGAAGGAAAAGGTTGAACTGGAGAAGGCCAAAGCCAAGTGGGAGGCCGACTACGAAAGTAAGTCTCTACACTAACAATGACCTTAACCAATCCATTAAGTACTTCATCTGCAGTTTGCCTGACAAGTTTACTTGTTGGTGAACCCGGGCAGCTGCTAGAACCAATGCCCAAATCCAATTCCAGGCTTTTGCAAAGGAGATAAAGGTTGTCAAGGAGTCAGAGGAGATCCTTGCCGAGTCCGTGAAAGGGCTCCTTGACGTGATGGATCCTCGTCATGTGGGAACAGCTCCAACACGGTGTCTCAGGTGCAGGCATGCCTTAACGAAGCACCGAGTATCCTGAAGAGGTACTCAGATGAGCGTACTGTTGTCGGCATGGCCCAAACCCTGGCGATGACCAAGTCCATCTACCCTAGGGCAGACATTGAAGCCATCGGAGAGGGATTCACCGAGGAGACGACACCTGAGGAGGCGCTAGAGCTGATAGCCAAGGCGAGACCGACTATAGAGGTGATCACCCGAGACCTGGGTATGTAAAAACACTCCATCATGCAGTCGGTGTATATGAATTTCTGTAAAGACATGTGTAAATACATGTGCAATGCCGCCAAGCTCTGAATTATTACTTAGTTGTCATTAGCTTTACCCGACTATATGATCTGCGCCGAGCTGGTCTATAGGAACTTAATAAAATCGTTCACCGCAGAAAGCTGTACTCGGGCAAACATAACAAAGCCATTGCAAAACTTCATAACTTAAGTAAAACAAGCTCGTATATTATTGACCAAGCGCATATAATATATGCAGCCCCCGACTCACTTCTCGGTTGGAACAAGTGGCGTAGTGAGTCAGAGAAATCTGTACACATGGAAAAGTATAAAACTCAGGTATAGAAAGGACGTAGCTATTCTATATTCCATAAATTGCTGATGAGGGCACCGTCTTTGGTCTTCAGTCGGTAGGCGCCTGGCTGCGTGACCTCAGCTATAATGAATGTCCCTTCCCATATTGGGGATAGTTTACGCCTGTCTTTGGTGGTTTGTATTTTTCTCAAGACGAGATCTCCGACCAAAAAGGCGCAGCCACGGACATTGCGATTGTGGTAGCGATGCAGGCCATGAAGATACCTTGCCGACTAGATTATTGCGTTGTCCCTTGCTTCTTCCAACTGATCTAGTTCGACCAATCGGGTATTATTTGAGGTGTCTTCTGAGTAAGCCCGAACTCGCAGAGAGCCGAACTCTAACTCGGTTGGTAGCATAGCCTCGGCACCGTAAACCAGAAAGAAAGGGGATTGCCCTGTTGCCCGACTAACCATGGTTATGAGAGACCAGAGAACAGATGGGAGCTCTTGTACCCACTAGCCCGCATATGGTTGTAGTCGGTCAAAGATCCTGACCTTGATACCTTGTAAGACGATACCATTGGCACGATCATCCTGCCCATTGCTCCGCGGGTGTGCCACAGACGCATAGCAGATCTTGATGCCGAAGTCGTCACAGAAATCTTGAAACATGCCACCCGTGAACTGAGTACCGTTGTCCATGATGATGCGGCTAGGGACCCCGAATTGGTATAATATACTCATGATGAAGTCCTTTGCCCGTGCCGCTGTTATGGTAGCAACGGGTTTTGCCTCAATCCACTTCGTGAATTTATCCACTGCGACGAACAAGTGTGTGAACCCTTCTGGCACTTTCTTGAAAGGCCCGACCATGTCAAGCCCCCATACTACAAAGGGCCAAGAGATTGGGATTGTTTGGAGTTCTTGGGCTAGGAGATTGGTTTGTCTTGCGTAGAACTGACAACCCTCGCATGTGCGAACAATGTCTTTAGCATTTGTTACTGCTGTTGGCCAGAAAAATCCCTGCCGGTAAGCCTTTTCGACTAACGTCCTGGATGCGGCATGGTTGCCACATATGCCCGAGTGGATTGATTGCAAAATCTGCTTGCCCTCCTCGGTAGTGACGCAGCGCATGAGGACACCGGATGCACTTCTTCGGTACAGGTCTTCTCCGACGACTAGGAAACTCTTGCTTTGACATTTGATCTGTTCAGCTTGACTGTGATCTTTTGGGAGTTCATTGTCCAAGAGGAATTTGAGAACAGGAGTCTGGCAGTCTTGACATATGTTCAGAATTTTGTCTGTTGCCGGGGTAGGTTCGCCTCCCAACTGCTTTGGCACTAGTTTCTTCTTGACTGATGGCTCCATAAGTTGCTTGACAAAGATCCCTATCGGGACCGCTTGTCGCTTAGATCCCATGTTGGCCAATTCGTCAGCAGCATCGTTGTATTGTCGTAGGACATGGGTTATCTCCAGCCCGTCGAACTTGTTTTCCAGCTTCTGGACCTCCTGACAGTATGCCGCCATTGTGTCGTCGAGGCATGTCCAGTCTTTCATGACTTGGTTGACCACGAGTTGAGAATCTCCTCGCACAACCAGTTGGCGGATGCCGAGTGATATAGCAATGCGGAGCCCGTGGATAAGTGCCTCGTACTCGGCGATGTTGTGGGAAGCCGGGAAGTAGATCTAGAGAACGTACTTGAGTTTTTCGCCGGTAGGGGACATCAGTACAACACCGACCCCAGCGCCACCGATCCGTAGAGAACCGTCGAAGTACATTGTCCAATACTCTAGCTTCGTTGTTGATGTAGGCATTTGAACTTCTGTCCACTCGGCCACGAAGTCAGCTAGAGCTTGCGATTTGATAGCTATCCATGGCTGAAAGGTGATGTCAAACGCCATCAACTCGAGCGCCCATTTAGCGATTCGGCCGGTGGCTTCGCGATTATGCAGGACGTCCCCGAGTGGATACGATGTGACCACCGTGACTTGATGTGCTTGGAAATAATGCACCAGCTTCCGAACAGTGATGAGTAGGGCGTACAGCAGCTTCTGGACCTACGGATATCTCATCTTCGAGTCGGCAAGGACCTCGCTGACAAAGTAGACTAGCCGTTGAATCTTCTGTATGTGCCCCTATTTGGATCGGTCGACCACCAGCATCGTGCTGACTACCTAAGTAGTTGTCGCCAGATACAGCATTAATGGTTCTTGGGGCATTGGTGACGCCAACACGGGTGGTGATGTGAGAAATTTTTTGAAGTCTTCGAAGGCTTGCTGGGCTTCGGGAGTCCATTGGAAAATGTCTGCTTTCTTCAATAGCTTGAAAAAGGGCATGCCCCGTTCGCCTAGTTGGGAAATAAACTGGCTGAGTGCCGCCATGCAGCCTGTCAGCTTCTGGACGTCCTTCTGGAGAGGGCTCCTGCTGGCCCAGGCATTTTGAGCACCATGTAAGTATAGTGCGGTATCGTCATGAATTTGGTGAGCGTCGGTCATCCGAGTATCCCATGGTATGCGGTCTCGAAATCAGCAACCTCAAAGCAGATGTTTTCTGTGCGGAAGTTATCCTGTGTGCCGAAGGTGACCGGCAATGTTATCTGCCCGAGGGGTGTTGAAGACAGGCCAGGGATTATCCCGTGGAAGGGTGCAGTACTCGGCCGCAGTTCTGAACAAGGGATTTTCTTCTCATCCAGGGTCTTGGCGAAGAAGATATTGAGCGCGCTGCCTTCGTCTATGAGGGCCTTCTTCAGCTTGATATTCTTGACGATCGGGTCCAGGATGAGTGGGTAGCGTCCCGGGTGTGAGACCCGATCGGGGTGATCTGCGCGGTCAAATGTGATGGCTGTTTCTAACCAACACAAATATTGGGGGGCATTTGTTGTAGAGCCGCGTTGACGTCGCATGCTGTTAGCATCTGCTTCCGCTTGGATTTGTATGTAGACGGCCCTTCGAAGATATGGTTGAGCTCGGCCTGGGGATCTTCAAAATCGTCGGCCGGGCTCGAGTCTGGCTTGTCTTTGTCCTTGTTGGCGCCAGACGATGAAGTCTACTCGGAGGCAAACTTCTTGAGCATGAAGCAATCCTTGGCCGCGTGCTTGCCCTTGGGATGGAAGGGGCAAGGCCTATTCATAACCTTCTGGTATTCGTTGTTTCGTGGGGGCCATGACCAAGTGCGCTCCACATTGGCCACCTCGTTGTCCGACTTCCACTTGCAGCTGCCGAACTTGTTCTGTGATGGCTCGTTGTCAGCTTTTGCCTTTTGGTCTTTTTGCTAGGACTCTTCCTTCTCATCGAGGGCCTCTGCGACCGCCTCGGCCGAGTCGGCGTATTTATTTGCCATATCGAAGAGAGCCCTGACAATAGTTGGAGGCTTCCAAGTGAATTTCACGATGAACAGGGCGTCTTTTACTCCCTTGCGGAAGGCGGCGATGACGATCTCATTCTTGATCATTGGGATTTGGTTGCGCTTCTCGGAGAACCCCTTGATAAATTCGCGCAGAGACTCGTTCTTCCTCTGGTGCAGTTGGTATAGATCGTGCTCGGAAGATTAGTGATGAACCCCTTCGTGAGTTCTCCCCAGGAACCGATCGACTGCCTCAGGAGCCCTGTTAGCCATGTCCTCGCTTAGTCGGCCAGGGTGATCGGGAGGTAGTTAGCCATGGCTTTGTGGTCACCTCCAACAGCTCGGATTGCCAAAGTATATACGGTGAGCCAGGATTCGGGGTTGGTTTTGCCGTCGTATTTCTCGATCCCAGTAGGCTTGAAGCCCGACGGCCAGTCGACGTCCTGTAGCTCGTGGGTGAAAGCTAGAACGCCCTCATCTTCATGAGGGCTCCGGCTCCGATCGTGGTGGTTGAACCACTCGTGGTGGAGGCCGAAGCGCTCATACTCGTCCTCCAGTCGGCGGCGCTCGTCCTCTTCACGTTGACGGTGCCGGGCATTAATGTCTTGTCAGAGGTCACGTTGTAGACGAATTCGGAGGTCCTGGTTGAACCGATGATCGTTCTGGTGACGTCGCCGATTGTTGTTGTTGGTGTTGCCGAGTGATGTTTGCCACGACTCCTCGTGTGGCTAACTTGAGCCGGCCTCCTGGCGTCACGCTGATGTGGACGAGATTGCCGCTGGAGAACCCGACCGATTGATCGGTATAAGTGTTTCGCCCGACTGCTGGTGCTGCGGACATGCGGTAGCTGTGATCGTGGCTTTAATCTTGGCGATAGTCAGGGTGGCCTGGTGATCAGGCCTGAGCTGGAGTGTATCCAGCAGGGTTGCAGTGGCCACGACGTTCTGTTGTGGTGTGATGAAGACATCGTGGTCACCAACTCTAGTCTGGAGGATCTGTTGCTGAGCGGTTCGCCCAGCCTTGCGTAGCTCGTCGTTGCGAGCCTCGCAGTCGGCCTCCTCCTGTTGCCGTAGTCGGCGTGCCTCCTCTTATTGCTCTTCTTGTAGTCGGCGTACCTCCGGTGGAGGGGTTGAAGCCATGAAGATCTCATAGGGCAGAAGGGAACCCGCCAGACTGGTGTCCGAAATGGTGTTCGAACCGCTGACTGACTTGGAGTCATAATCCGAGTAGTTGATCAGAGTAAGGACGACTCTGACCTCCCTAGATCCAATCTGGAGCGGCTTTGAGCCATGTCCAAACTAAACCGTGGGGGATCGGGTATCCCGCGTAAGATGTAGATCCGCAGCGTTGCCGAGCCCGTGCGGGAGATTGACGATCTCTCCCCTTCCTAGCCCGACCCGGGCTAGCTCAAGGCCTAGCGCGAGTCGGATGCCAAAGGAGAGAGTTGTCCCGAGGCTCGGCGAAGTGGAAGATTGCTGCAGCAGATCGATGACGGTGACTGCGGTGTCTTGTTGACCGACTGGCGTGGAGTCGGCTGGTTCCTCGGCCTGTTGGATTGAATCTATGTCAGCCAAGGCGAGGGTGCCAAACATGTCGACGACGAAGTCGAGGCTTCCAAATGAAATTATGTCTCTGAGGGAGAATTTGTCGCTGTTGACTCCTGTTGTTGGATTCATTGAGCTTGTTGATGTAGATCTTCGCTGAAGTCCCCTACTGGCGTGCCAACTGTCGATGTTTTACACCGGCAATATGAATACAGGGCTACCCGACAGATGGAAACTCAGTGGATTGCAAAGGAACACGGGGAGATTTATACTGGTTCAGGCCCTCGATGTGAGCTAATACCCCACATCCAGTTGCGGTGTTATTCCTTTAAGGATTTGTGTTGATCTATGATCTTCTGCCCTCAGGGGGCGCCCTACCTCCCCTTATATACTGGGGGACAGGGGTACAAGGTAGGTGTCCCAGCCGGATACGGCCAAGGGATCTCCTCTTAGAGATACAATTTACCCGACTTGGACTGTATATTCCTTATTGTACAAGGCAAACTCTGCCGAGTTCTACCATATCTCTAATTACAAGGCTAGGCCATCCTCTATCCGAGTGGCCCATATGCTTGTGATGAGGTACCCGGGGCCCATGGCCTCCACACCGATGTCATTGCCTGGCAATCGTTGGACATGCCTGGGGTTCCCAGCGAGGTGATTGAGCACCACTTGGCCATGTGCCCTGGCGTACGGCCTGTTCGACAAAAAGTGCAACGACAGGCCCCCGAGTGCCAAGCCTTCATCCGTGATGAAGTGAACAAGCTGCTCGCTGCTGGCTTCATTTGCGAGGTCATCCAACCCAAGTGGCTTGCGAACCCCATCGTCGTCCCCATGTCAAGCGGCAAACTTCAGATGTGCGTCGACTACACCTTCCTAAATAAGGCATGTCCCAAAGATCCCTTCCCTTTGCCACGCATAGATTAGATCGTCGACTCCACTTCGAGGTGCAACCTTTTATGCTTCGTAGATGCATATTCTGGTTACCATCAGATTCATATGGCACGGGAAGATGAAGAGAAAACTTCATTGATAACTCCTACTGGGACATACTGCTATGTTTGCATGCCTTTTGGGTTGAAGAACGCTGGTCCCATGTACTAGTGTTTGATGTGCATCGCTCTTAAACTGTAGCTAGGTCACAACATAGAAGCCTATGTTGACAACCTGGTGGTGAAGTTGCGCGACCGAGCCATGTTGCTCAAGGACCTGGCGGAAACTTTTAGCAGTCTCTGCACCACACGCATGAAGCTAAACCCTGAGAGGTGTCTTTGCTATGCCCGCAGGCAAGCTTCTAGGCTTCCTCATCTCGAACAGGGGGATCGAGGCTAACTCTGAGAAAATTAGGGCCATCGATCAGATGCGTCCCCCCGCATGTCTCAAGGATGTGCAACGCCTCACTAGTTGCATGGTGGCCCTGGGACGGTTTATCTCCAAGGTTGCAGAGCGTGGCCTCCCACTCTTCAAGTTACTGAAGAAGACTAGTCATTTCGACTGGACATCCGAAGCAGAGCAAGCCCTACAGAGCCTCAAGAGGTACTTACCTCGCCGCCCGTCCTCGTGGTGCCAAGGCAAGACGAGCCGCTGCTGGCCTGCTGCTGTACATCTCCGCTACCCCGCAGGTGGTGAGCGCAGCGCTGGTGGTTGAGCACGGTCTAGAGGAAGATGTGCATGGTGATGCTATACCATAGCTGGAAGTAGGATATACCTGACCTTGAGGGCCTGAACTAGGATAAATTGTTTCGTGTTTTTTTGCAATCCATCAAGTTTAGGTCTCACGAGTAGCCCCATATTATTATTGCCGATATAAAGCATCGACAGTTGGCACCCAGGTAGGGGATTCGCTGAGATCATCTTCATCAAGCCTGATGGATCCAACCACCAGAGTCGACGGCATCAAGTTCTTCCCTAGGCAAACAATCAGCTTCAGGAGCCTCAACTTCGTCACCAACAAGTTTGGCGACCTCACTCTGACCGACTCAGATTCAACGCGATCAGCCAAAAACCAAGCCGATTTCGTGCCAATCGGCCTACTCAACGATGTGGCTATCTTCGGCGACATGCTGCAGTGATCCCCAAGGTCTGTGGGTCCAAGGACAACTCTTTATTTTAGTGTTCAACTCGGACTCAGCCTTGAGCCGGCCGATGTTGAGCTAGGGGAGGAAGAGATCGTCAATCTCCCGTTTGGACTCAGCAATGCCGCGGACAATTTCAATCTTGCTCCGTTGTGGCAGATCCAATCCCCTGGAGTTCGACTTGGATATGGCCTAGAGCCGCTTGAGATCGGATCTAGGGAGGTTAGAGTTGTAATCACCCCCTAAACTACTCCGACTCTGACTCACAGTTGGATAGCAGTTCAGCAAGCTTCTCTCCACCACGCGAAGTGTTCATGGCGTCTAAGGGCTCAACTCCCACTCAAGATGCACGCCGACTACATGATCAGCAAGAAGAAGAGGCTCACCGACTACGCGAGCAACAGGAGGAAGATGCACGATGCTTGCAAGCTGAGCACGATGCTCGTAATGACAACTTGTGCAAGGCCGGACGAACTGCTCAACAAGAGATCCTCCAAACCTGAGTAGGCGACCATGACATCTTCATGACCCCACAGTAGAATGTCGTGGCCGCTGCCACATTGTTGGACACCTTGCAGTTCAGGCCCGACCATTAGGCCACCCTGACAATTGCGAGGATCAAGGCAATGATCACCGCTGCAGCATGCCAGTAGCGACAACAATCTGGAGACACTCTCATACCGTCGAACAAGATGGCCTTTGATACAGCGGTTTTATCTGCTTCAGCGCGGCGTCGAGCAGATGGCTTTGGTCAGCATCACTCAGAATCATGACATACGTCACTCGGCAATCCGAGTAATAACTAACGGTGGAATCATCATGACGATCGCTGCGACAATCAGGATGCACGAGGACGACTACGGCGGGATCTCCACCACGACATCAAGGCTCAATGCCGAGAACATGAGGAGGATGAGCGCCGCTGACTGGAAGATGAGCATGAGCGCTTCGGCCTTCACCACGAGTGATTTCACTGCCGTAGTCGGAGCCGGAGCCCTCACCTAGATGGAGTACTGGCATTCACCCATGAGCTACAACAAGTCGACTGGCCATCTGGCTTCAAGCCGACTGGAATAGAGAAGTACGATGGGAAGACCAACCCGGAGTCCTGGCTAATAGTTTACACTTTGGCAATCCATACAGCCGGAGGTGATCACAAGGCCATGGCTAACTACCTCCCAGTCGCCTTGACTGACTCGACAAGGACATTGCTGACAAGGCTTCCTAGGTGGTCAATCAGCTCCTGGGGGAACTTCGTGAACGTTTCATCGCAAATTTCCAAGGAACCTACAAGAGGCCATCTTCCAAATACAAATTATATCAGTGCCACCATAGGAAGAATGAGTCCCTCCACGACTTCATCAAGCTATTTTCCGAGAAGAGGAATTCAATACCCAAGATCAAGGACAAGGTTGTCATCGCCGCCTTCCACAAGGGAGTTAGGGACACCCCGTTCATCGCCAAGTTTACTCAGAAGCCTCCAAGCTCTGTCAAGGCTCTATTCGATATGGCGCACAAATACGTCGACTCAGTTGATGCCATCGCTGAAGCCTTGGATGACAAGGAGTCCTGACAGAAGGAACAGAAGCGGCCCCGACTAAGTCCAGCAATCACAAATGCAAGTTGGGCAATGTTGTGGCAGCCGTTGAACGTAGCCGACCACGACCCCCAAGGACAGACGAACATGAACGGGCCATGCCCTTTCCACCCAAAGGAGAAGCACACGGCTAAGAATTGCTTCATGCTCAAGAAATTCACTTCCGAGCAAACATCAACATCTGGCGACCACAAAGACAAGGACAAGTCAGACTCGGGCACAGCCGGTGACTATCAAGATCCCCAGGCTAAGCTCAATCACATATTCGGAGGGCCATCTGCGTATGAGTCCAAGTGAAAACAGAAGCTAATGGCCTGAGAGGTCAACTCGGTCTCGTCAGACACCCCTCAATACTTGCGTTGGTCAGTGACGGCAATCACTTTTGACCGTGCGGATCACCCCGATCGAGTAACTCACCTAGGACATTATTGTGGAGGCCATGGGCCCCGGGTACCTCATCACAAGCATATGGGCTACTCGGATAGAAGATGGGCCAAGACTTGTAATTAGAGATATAATAGCACCCAGTAGATTTTGCCTTGTACAGAAAGGAATATACAGTCTTAGCCGGGTAAGATGTATCTCTAAGAAGGAAATCCCTTGGCCGTATCCGGCTGGGATTCCTATCTTGTACCCCTGTCCCCCAGTATATAAGGGGAGGCAGGGCGCCCCATGAGGGCAGAAGATCATTGATCGACACACATCCTCAAAGGAATACCATCACAACTAGACGTAGGGTATTACCTCACATCGAGGGCCTGAACCAGTATAAAATCTCCTTGTGTTCCTTTGCAGTCCACCGAGTTTCCCCTTGCCGAGTAGCCCTATAGTTATATTGCCGGTGTAAAACATCGACAGTTGGTGTGCCAGGTAGGGGCTTCGGTGAGATCTACACCAACAATCTCATGGATTCCACTTCTAGAGTCGATGGCGGCAAATTCTTCCCTGGAGACACAATATCCTTCGGAAGCCTCAACATCATCACCGGCCAGATCGGCAATCTCACCTTGGCCAAAGTAGATCAAATCCAACCGGCCAAGGGACCAGCTGACTCCGCGCTAGTCGGCCCACAAGACGCTGCGCCAATTATCATCAATCCGGTGTAGCAATCTTCACCTTCGCCGAGCCTTGGGACAACTTTCTCCTTCGGCGTCCAACTCACGCTAGGCCTTGAGCCAGCCCGGGTTGGGCTAAGAGGGGGAGAGATTGTCAATCTCCCGCGTAGATTCGGCGGCGCCGCAGATTTACATCTTGCGCGGCAGATCCGATCTCTTGCGATTCAGTTTGGAGAC
This sequence comes from Oryza meyeriana var. granulata, assembly GCA_003991445.1. Lineage (NCBI taxonomy): Eukaryota > Viridiplantae > Streptophyta > Magnoliopsida > Poales > Poaceae > Oryza > Oryza meyeriana. Next base: position 29,806 of record RYFJ01002272.1, on the reverse strand, counting down.
GGCCAAGCGCCGTTTCAGATTGGATCTAGGGAGGTCGGAGTCGTTCTTACTCCGATAAATTACTCGGACTCTGACTCCAAGTCAGATAACGGTTCGAACACTAGTTCGAACTCCAGTCTGGCAAATCTCCTTCTGCCCCGCGAGATCTCCATGGCTTCAACACCACCACCGGAGGTTCGCCGACTACAAGAGGAGCAGTAGGAGGAGGCACGCCGACAACGACAACAGGAGGAAGCCGATCGCGAAGCTCGCAATGCCAAGTTACCCAAGGCTGGGCGAACCGCTCAGCAATAGATCCTCTAGACAAAAGTCGGTGACCACGACGTCTTTGTCATGCCACAACAAAACGTTGTGGCTGCTGCCACTCTGTTGGACATGCTCCAACTCGGGCCTGATCACCAGGCCACCCCAACTATCGCCAAAATTAAGGCGATGATCACAGCTGCTGCCTGTCAGCAGCAACAGCAGTCGGGCGACACAATTATACCGACCAATAGGTTGGGTTCTCCGGCAGCCAGCTCATCTACATCAGCACGACGTCGGGCGGCTGGCTCAAGTTGGCCACATGAGGAATCGCGCCAAACGACACTCGGCGACACCAACAACGATAATCGGCGATGTCACTAGTACGATCGCCGGCCCAACCAAGATCTCCGAGTCTGCCTACAACGCGACCTCCGATACAACATCAACGCCTGGCACCGCCAACGTGAAGAGGAAGAGCGCCGCCAACTGGAGGATGAAAACGAGTGTTTCAGCCTTCACCATGAGTGGTTTAAGTGCCGTGATCAGAGCCGAAGCCCTCACGAAGATGAAGGCGTTCTAGCTTTCACCCACGATCTCCAGGACGTCGACTGGCCGTCGGGCTTCAAGCCTACGGGGATAGAGAAATACGACAGCAAAACCAACCCCGAGTCCTTGCTCACTGTATACACCCTGGCAATACGAGCTGCCGGGGGTGACCGCAAAGCCATGGCTAACTACCTCCCAGTTGCATTGGCCGACTCAGCGAGGACATGGCTGATAGGGCTCCCGAGGCGGTCGATCGGTTCCTGGGGAGAACTCAAGGAGCAGTTCATTGCCAACTTTCAGGGAACCTACGAGAGGCTGTCTTCTTAGCATGATTTATATCAACTACACCAGAAGAAGAACAAATCTCTACGCGATTTTATCAAGAGATTCTCCGAGAAGCGCAACAAGATCCCAATGATCAGAGACGAGGCCATCATCGCCGCCTTCCGCAAGGGAGTAAAGGATGCCCCGTTCATCGCGAAGTTCACTCGGAAACCACCATCCTCTGTCCGAGCTCTCTTTGACATGGCGAACAAATATGCCGACTAGGCTGAAACGGTCACAGAGGCCCTCTACGAGAAGAAGGAGTCCCTACAGAAAGAACAAAAGGCGAAAGCTGACAAGCCATCTCAAAACAAGCCGCGGAAGTCGGATAACAAGGTGGCCAACATGGAGAGAACTCGGTCGTGGCTCCAACGCAACAACGACTACCAGAAAGTCATGAATGGGCCTTGCCCCTTCCACCATAGGGGCAAACACGCGGCCAAAGCTGCTTCATGCTTAAGAAGTTTGCTTCCGAGCAGACTTCATCATCTGGCACAGACAAGGACAAAGACAAGCCAGATCAGGGCCCGGCTGATGATTTTCAAGATCCCCAAGCCGAGCTTAACCACATCTTCGGAGGGCCGTCTGCCTGCGAGTCCAAGCGGAAGCAGAAGCTTACAATGCGTGACATCAACTCAATTTCTACGGCAGACACCCCCAATATTTGCGCTGGTCAGAGACATCCATCACGTTCACCCGCGCAAATCACCCAGATCGGGTTTTACACCCGGGACGATACCCGCTTGTCCTAGACCCGGTCGTAAAGAACATCAAGTTGAAGAAGGTTCTCATAGATGGAGGTAGCACGCTCAATTTCCTCGTCGCCAAGACCCTAGGCGAGATGAAGATTCCCCGTTCGGATCTGCGGCCGAGTACAGCGCCCTTCCACGGGATAATCCCTGGCCTATCTTCAACACCACTCGGGCAGATTACCTTGCCAGTAACCTTCGGCACGTGGGATAACTTTCACACTAAAAACATCTGCTTTCAGGTCGCTGACTTCGAGACCATGTACCACGCGATACTCGGATGACCGGCGCTCGCTAGATTCATGGCGGTACCACACTATACATATATGGTGCTTAAGATGCCAGGGCCAGCAGGAGTCCTCTCCCTCCGCAGCGACGTCAAGCAAGCCTTCACCTGCAACAAGGAGAGTTGCGAATTAGCTCAATCACAAGAGGCGGCAGTCGGGCGCAGTAGTATTTGGCAAGCCATCACAACCGAAGTTGAGGAAGACCTAGTTCCGGCCAAAAAAGCAGCGAAGTCGGGAGTTTCAGCGGACTCTGACACGAAGAAGATCCCCTAGACCCTTCCGACCCCTCCAAGACTGCTCTAGTCGGGACTGGACTCGACCCCAAATAGGAAGACACGCTCGTCACCTTCCTCCAAGCCAACAAGGATATCTTCGCGTGGAAACCGTCTGACATGCCGGGCATACCAAGGGAGGTGATCGAGCATGCTCTCAATGTGAAGACAGATGCCAAGCTAGTCAAGCAACGGATGCGGCGCTTCTCTCGAGACCGTAAAGATGCTATTCGGGAGGAGATAACCTCGCAGTTGGGTTCATCAAAGAGGTCTACCACTCGGATTGGCTGGCAAACCCAGTTCTGGTCTGGAAGAAAAACAGTAAATGGCACATGTGCGTCGACTACACCGATCTCAACAAGGCGTGCCCCAAAGACCCATTTGGTATACCAAGGATAGACCAAGTGGTGGATTCAACTGCGGGGTGCGAACTTCTCAGCTTTCTCGACTGCTACTTGGGATACCATCAAATTAGTTTGAAGGAGGAGGACTGCCTCAAGACATCTTTTATCACGCCGTTTGGTGCGTACTAGTACATCACTATGCCGTTCAGTTTGAAAAACACTGGAGCAACGTATCAACGTGGAATTCAGCGGTGTCTACACACTCAGATCGGGTGCAACGTGGAAGCCTATGTCGATGACGTGGTGATCAAGACCAAGTCCAAAGAAGACCTCATTGCTGATCTGGAAGAAACCTTCAAAAATCTTCAAAGATTCAAGATGAAGTTGAACCCGGAAAAGTGCACCTTCGGTGTGTCATCTAACAAGCTACTTGGCTGCATCGTCTCGCGTTGTGGCATCGGGGCCAACCTAGAGAAAGTCAATGCAATCATGAATATGGCTCCCCCGACTAACCAGAAGGACGTCCAGAAGCTGACAGGCTGCATGGTGGCACTCAGCCGGTTTATTTCCTGACTGGGCGAATGGGGTATGCCCTTTTTCAAGCTACTGAAGAAAGCAGACAACATCCAATGGACTCCCAAAGCCCAGCAAGCCTTCGAAGACTTCAAGCAATTTCTCACATCACCCCCCCCCCCGTGTTGGCGTCACCGATGCCCAAGAACAGCTAATGCTATATCTGGTAGCAACTTCCCAGGTAGTCAGCACGGTGCTGGTAGTCAAACGATCCGAACAGGGTCACATCCAAAAAGTCCAACGGCCAGTTTACTTTGTCAGCAAGGTGCTTGCCGACTCGAAGATGAGATATCCGCAGGTCCAGTAGCTGCTCTATGGCCTACTTATCACTGTCCGGAAGCTGGTGCACTACTTCCAAGCACATCAAGTCACGGTGGTCACATCATTTCCACTCGGGGACGTCCTGCATAACCGCGAGGCCACCGGCCGAATCGCTAAATGGGTGCTCGAGTTGATGGCATTTGACATCACCTTTCAGCTGTGGACAGCAATTAAATCACAAGCTCTAGTCGACTTCGTGGCCGAGTGGACAGAAGTTCACATGCTCGCATCAACAGCGAAGCTAGAGTATAGGACAATGTACTTCGACGATTCTCTACGAATCGGCGGCGCCGGGGCTGGAGTCATACTGATGTCCCCCACCGGCGAAAAACTAAAGTACGTCCTACAAATCCACTTCCCGGCTTCCCACAACATCGCCGAGTACGAGGCACTCATCCATGGGCTCTGCATCGCCATATCACTCGGCATCTATCAACTAGTTGTGCGAGGAGACTCCCAACTTGTGGTAAACCAAGTCATGAAGGATTGGACATGCCTCGATGACACCATGGCAGCATACTGTCAGGAGGTCCGCAAGATGGAAAACAAGTTTGACGGGCCGGAGATAACACATGTCCTACGACAATACAATGACGCTACAGATGAGCTAGCAAACATGGGATCCAAGCGAGAGGCGGTCCTGACAAGGATCTTCATTGAGCAACTCATGGAGCCATCAATCAAGAAGAAACCAGCACCGGAGCAGTCGGGAGGCGAACCTATCCCGGCAACAAACGAGGCGCTGCACATATGTCAAGATTGGTGGACTCCTGTTCTCAAATTCCTCCTGGATGATGAACTCCCAGAAGATCATAGTGAAGCTGAACGAATTAAACGTCGAAGCAAGAATTTCTTAGTCATTGGAGAAGACTTGTACCGAAGAAGTGCATCCGGTGTCCTCATGCGCTACATCACCGCCGAGGAGGGCAAGCAAATCCTACAGTCAATCCACTCGGGCGTATGTGGCAATCATGATGCATACAGGACGTTAGTCGAAAAGGCTTACCGGCAGGGATTCTTCTGGCCAACAGCAGTCACAGATGCCAAAGACATCATTCGCACGTGCGAGGGTTGCTAGTTCTACGCACGACAAACCAATCTCCCAACCCAGGAACTTCAAACAATCCCAATCTCTTGGCCCTTTGCAGTATGGGGGCTTGACATGGTCGGGCCTTTCAAGAAAGCGCCAGGGGGGTTCACACACTTGTTTGTCACAGTGGATAAATTCACCAAGTGGATTGAGGCTAAACCCGTTGCAACCATAACAGCGGCACGAGCAAAGGACTTCATTATGAGTATACTCTACTGATTCGGAGTCCCCAACCACATCATTACTGACAACGGCACTCAGTTCACGGGCGGTGTGTTTCAAGATTTCTGTGACGACTTCGGTATCAAGATTTGCTATGCGTCTGTGGCACACCCACGAAGCAATGGGCAGGTTGAACGAGCCAATAGTGTGGTCTTACAAGGTATCAAGGCCAAGATATTTGACCGACTCCAACCATACACGGACCGGTGGGTACAAGAACTCCCATCTGTTCTCTGGTCTCTCAGAACCACGGTTAGTCGGGCAACAGGGCAATCCCCTTTCTTCCTAGTCTATCGTGCCGAGGCTATACTACCAACCAAATTAGCGTTCGGCTCTCCGCGAGTCCGGGCCTACTCAGAAGATATTTCCAACAACACCCGATTGGTCGAACTAGATCAGTTGGAAGAAGCGAGGGATATCGCAACAATCCAGTTGGCAAGGTATCTTCAAGGCCTGCGTCGCTACCACAATCGCAATGTCTGTGGCCACGCCTTTTTGGTTGGAGATCTCGTCTTGAGGAAAATACAAACCACCAAAGACAGGCACAAACTATCCCCAATCTAGGAAGGGCCGTTCATTATAGCCGAGGTCACGTGGCCAGGCGCCTACTGACTGAAGACTGAAGACGGTGCCCTCATCAGCAACTCATGGAATAGAGAACAGCTACGTCCTTTCTGTACCTGAGCTCTTAATTTTTTCCATGTTTATAGTTCCTCTCTGACTCACTACTCCGTTTGTTTCAACCAAGTAGTGAATCGGGGGCTGCATGTATCTTATGTGCTTTGTCAATAATATACGGGCCTATTTTACTCAAGTTACGAAGCTTCACTATGACCTTGTTATGTTTGTCCGAGTACAGTTTTTGCGGTGAATGATTTTATTAAGTTCCCATAGACTAACTTGGTCCATACCATATAATCGAGTAAAGCTAATGACAATTGAGTAGTAGTTTAAAGCTTGGCGGCATTGCACATATATTTAGACATGTCTTTATGAAAGTCCACAATACACCGACTGCATAATGTACTGTTTTTACAGACCCAGGTCTCGGGTGATAATTTCCACAGTCGGCCTCACCTTGGCTATTAGCTCCAATGTCTCCTCGGGAGTTGTCTCTTTGGCAAACCCCTCCCCGATGGCTTCAACATCTGCCCTTGGGTAGATGGACTTGGTCATAGCTAGGGTTCGGGCCACGCTGGTAATGACATGCTCATCCGAGTACCTTTTTAGGGCACTCGGTGCATCCTCTAGGAGCGCCTCCACTTGGGCAATCGAGCTGCAGCTGGTTCCCACAGGGCGAGGATCCACGATGTCAAAGAGCCCTCTCACGGATCCGAGGAGAGCCTCCCGTGACTCCTTGACCACCTTTATCTCCTCTTCGTAAGCCTGAAATTGGGCCCGGTAGTTGGCTCTAGCAGCTATCCGGGTTCACCGACAAGTAAACTTGTTATGTAAGGCTGCAGATGGGATAATTGATGGATTGGTTAAGATCAGTGTCAAAAAGGAGACTTACTGTCGTAGTCAGCCTCCCACCTGGCTATGGTCCTCTCTAGTTCAACTTTTTCCTTCTCGAGCTTGGTGTTGGCCTCTTTCGACTCGGCCCTCTCTCGCTCAAGCTCGGTTTTGGCCTTCGTCAGGTTGGCCTTGTCCTTTTCAAGCTCGTCCCTGGCTTTCACGGCCTCCTTCAGCTAGATTTCTGCCTCTATTCGGGCCTTCAACTCGGCTTCAAGGGCTACAAGACAGATTAGTCAAGGACTCGACATTGCAGTCAAGGTACAACCGGGTAGTCGGGAACAACACAGCTGGAGAAATATACTATGGATCTGGTCAGAAAGATACATCTTGGAGGCTCACCTCTAATCTTACTGGCTTGGTCCCAATTCTCGGCCCTAAGCTGAGTAACGGAGTCCCTCAGCCAAGACTCCCTCTCCTGGCAGTACCCTTCTACCTCGGCCTTCAAGGCCCGGAGTTGGTCTAACTCTTGGAGCTGGGAGACAACCTGCATCAAGACTTCGCTCACCTTCTCCGAGCGATCAACGAGCTTCTACTCGGGGAAAAACAGAGCAAAACAGAGTCAGTCGTCAGATAACTCATACGAGCAAGAAAACCAAGACCACGAATATGGCAAAGGTCATACCTGGATCCCTTGGGACGTGGCGAGTGTGGCGCGCAGCAAGCTTTCGTGCTCCCTTTCCGCCGCAGCCTTGTCATGCTTATAACTCTTCGCGGTTCCGTCGGGCGCCGTCCAATGGAACATTCGCAGGAACTTGCGAGGAGGTGCTTCGAGTCTAGGGAGGTACGGTCTATCCGAAGGTGGAGACAGCAACGACGACGAGGACGACGACCAAGACGGTGACAGACTCCTGGCCCCCAACTCGGTGGCCTCCGGGGCTTCGAGGGTTGACTCAGGGGCTGCGGCCACGGCTTCAACAACCGACACTGACTCAGGTGCTGCCTCGACGGCTTCGACAACAGGTGCCGGCTTAGGAGCCGGAGTAGCGGTGCCGGCAACCATCCCTTGGTCGACCGGTGTCGACGGCTCTGTAGTTGGGGCTGTTCTAGTTTCTGCAACTGAGACCGCCACCGGCTCAGCAGTGTGCTCGCTAGTGCCGACTCGGTTGGGGTAGGATCGGCAGCGAGAGTGGCCGGCGTGGCCCTCTTGAGGTCAATGTCGACCCGCCTCCTACGCAATGAATCCAACATCAAGACGACACAATCATAAACATGATTCTCAGAAGAGCCAGAACCACCCACCTCTTGGAAAACTTGAGCTTCTGTCCAGAAGATCCAGAGGCCGGTACTGGAGGGCTGCTGGCTGTCAGGCCAGAAGGCGTGGCAGTCGGCGGTGGCACTTTAGCCCTGGTTGGCCCCGTCTGCGGTGTGACCGGCTAGGGCACTCGGGTACTCGGCGGTGCTGCGATCGACTTCGTACTCAGCGGCACTCTCGTTGGGCTCGACGACGTGGGGCTCGACAGCATGGGTCCCAGCCTAGGACTTGATGGCTAGGGCGCTGCACCGGCGGTGTCCTTTATCTTCAGACTCCCGGCGGCGGTGCTCGACTTCACAACCTTCCCCTTGCCCCGGTCTACAATGGGTTTCTTCCCCGCTCTCTCAGAGTCGGGCTGGGTGGCCGAAGGACTTCTCGGCCTTTTCTTCGATTTCGTGGCCAATAACGGACGGGAGTCATCATCAAACTCCTTGCACCACTGCAAACGATTCCATAATATACATCACACAATGCTGGACAATCATGGATACATGTCTACGAGAATTCATTACAGAAGAGAAGCAGATGTTACCTCAGGACGGGGCCGATTCCGGTTATAAGCCGCGATGCCGCGCTCTGCGTCCTCAGTCTCAATCACCCCATTGGAGAAATAGGTGAACAAGATCTCGGTCACTTCTTGCTGGCTGATCACCTCTCGGCTTTCTTTGTCGGGGTCATCCTTCCCTTGATAGTCCTAGCAGAACTCGCTCTTCAGCTTCAACGGCTGAACGCGCCGAGTCAGGAAACGCTTGGCCACCCAAGGGCCAATCAGGCCGGCTTCCTTAAACTTCTCCAATCTGGCCAGCAACTGATGCACCTGGCCCATCTCTTCAAAGGTTGGGTCTAATGACCAATTGGGCGAGATCGTTGGGGGCTTTCCGGTGAATGCAGGCAGGGAGGGTGTCAGATTGGAACAATAAAACCATTCCTTATGCCAACCTTTCAAGGAGGATTTCAGAGGGAGACTAATATATATCTTCTTCATCTCACTTCTCAACTGAAGGCCAGCCCCCCCAATCACCTGAACCTTATTCTTGGAGGGTTGGGGCTTGATGTGGAATAGATGCCTAAAGAAATTGAAGTGGGGTTCCACACCCAAGTAGCACTCTGTTCGCACCAAAAACCACCGGGTGTGCCAAGAAGATCGCTGATGATCTGGTTTGATGCGATTGAACATACGAAGGCCTGGGAGATCTGCTTAGCTCCAGTGCAGGTCCTAAAATATTGAGGTTCGCGGGCGTGCCAGTCAATTTGACCCCGTAATTGACAAGGAGACGAAGAAATTTGATTGATCCAATCGGCCAGTAAGCCGATACGGATTCCTTCCAGCCGATGCCGCTATGTTCGTGCCCGGGCCCTCGCTTCCGGGTCCTCGCTTGTGCTCGTGCCCGGGTCAGCAGCAACTGCACATCGGCTATCGGCCGATACGGGCTGATATAGGCTCCTCGTAGCCGATAGCCGATGGCACCTGTGTATCGGCTAGGAAACCGATAGTGCTATGAGCAAATAGACAAGATGTCAGTATAACATATGCATCGGCTAGGAGCCGATTATCAATAGATAAGCAAAATAGTAAGCCAGCCGACTGCCGAGGAAACACATATGCATCGGCTAGAAAACCGATGATAATATAGATGACCAAAACAGTATGGATAATACAGTCGGCTTTATAAAAAGATAACCTATCGGCTAAGCACTCCGATAGAACGTCGCATATACACCGATCAGCCCGACAAGGATAAATCTATTATTATCGATCTAGTAGTTCAAACCTAACTGATGCAGCACAGATCGATAATAGTAAAGGAACCTCAACGAGCCGATAGACCTAATGCAACTGTGATGAAAATAACTTACCGGCTATACATTCCGATAAGACGCTTGCGCAAAAACCATCAGCCTAGCAGGAACGATTTATCGCTGGCAGTTCAGTAGGTCGGACCCAACCGATGCAGCACGAACTGATGATAAATCGCCCCCAGTAAACTGATAAGATCTACGCACGCGTGATGTGGTATACCTGATCGGCCTAAGAGGTCGGACCGAACCGATGCAGCCGTAGACAGGGCAGATACACCTGGGTAAGGGGTGACGAGTCTTACCCTCTCGCAGGAGTTCGGACCTAACCGATGCAGCCCCGCTCGAGAAGCAAGAACCCGTCGAAAGGTTGGCGATGCGCCGAAGTTTAATTGATCGATTGATTGATAGATTACAAGGTCCCCGGGCATACGTATATATACCCCGAGTTACATGAGTCCTTATAGGACACGATATATGATTTCCTATCTATAACAGAAAACGCTAACGAGACCTGACCGGACACGAGGTCAGGTTTCCTAAAAGAGATAAACCTTTTCCTAATAACTATAGTAATTAACTGCCACGCGCGGTCTTCATGGCTCCTTCTCAGACTCGGTCTGCTTCTTGGATCAATTTCCATTATCCGACTGCAACCGTCCTCTTGACCGAATCTGATACAGGTCCTTACCAAATTTTGGCGTTAACACATGCCCCCCAATTTCGGAGTTTGTTATCAAACTTTGAAATTCTTCTGTTTGGGTCTCATCATTCCTTCCTGGCCTCTTGAAATCGGCTTTCATGAGCCGATACCTTTTGTACTAGGTGTGCTAGGCTCTTGAAGTCTTCTGATGAAAATCTTTCCTTGATCGGAGCCATCAAACCTTGGAATGCTAACTCGGCCAGCTGTGCATCGTCCAGACTTAAACTATAACATCGGCTTCTAACATCACGAAACCGCTGGATATATTCTGAGACTGATTCCTCTGGCTTCTGTATTACCAATGTTAAGTCTATCAAACTCATCTCCTGACTCCCCATAAAGAAATACTTGTGGAATTGCTTTTCCAGATCGGCCCAACCTCGAACTGAGTTAGGTGGCAATGAAGAAAACCATGTAAAGGCCGATCCGGATAATGATAACGGGAAGAGTCTAACCCTCAAAGCTTCTACAGCCGATGCCTTTCCACATTGAACCAAAAATCGGCTGACATGTTCCACTGTAGATATATCATCTTGCCCTGAGAATTTGGAGAAGTCTGGTACTCTGTATCGGCGCGGCAACGGAGTTCTATCAAACCAATCTGGATATGGAGGCCGATATATAAATGTTTCCTTCTTCGGTCTTAGACCGAATTGCTCTCTCATCACCTCTATGATTCTTGCTGATAAATCTTCTTCTCTTGGATCTTCGACGTGATAATGCAGAGGTGGAGTTGGTAGCCGATTCTGATTCTGACATCCCCTCAGATAATTGTACTCAGGGACAGCTTCTGGATAACTCTGTTGATGCCCCCCATAGTACGTATTTTGATATCCTTGAGGAATCCCATCTTGTTGCCCCCCGGGTATTTGAATCGGCTCTACTGCCTTCTTGATCAAGCTCTGTAATGTGTTCACCAATACCCCGGATTGATCAGTCAACGCATGATGAACTGCTTCATTAAACATGTCTTGGATCGGCTTCTGTGAACTTGCAGGCGATATATGGCTCGATTCGTCAACAAGAACAGGCTTTGGAAATTGTGACTTCTGAATCGGCCCTTGATCTGTCATACCGAAGGATTCTAGACAAAGCTTCCGAAAATCTTCGATGTTCTGCTCCATTTTGTTGTCTCTGTTCTTCGTCAAGTCTTCCATTGTGACTGGGATTATGTTGTCTGTACTAACCTCTTTTCCAGCCATGTTGAAGTTCTGAGTCCCACCGGGCGTGCCAAAAATATGTTCGCACCAAAAACCACCGGGTGTGCCAAGAAGCTCGCTGATGATCTGGTTTGATGCGATTGAACATACGAAGGCCTGGGAGATCTGCTTAGCTCCAGTGCAGGTCCTAAAATATTGAGGTTCGCGGGCGTGCCAGTCAATTTGACCCCGTAATTGACAAGGAGACGAAGAAATTTGATTGATCCAATCGGCCAGTAAGCCGATACGGATTCCTTCCAGCCGATGCCGCTATGTTCGTGCCCGGGCCCTCGCTTCCGGGTCCTCGCTTGTGCTCGTGCCCGGGTCAGCAGCAACTGCACATCGGCTATCGGCCGATACGGGCTGATATAGGCTCCTCGTAGCCGATAGCCGATGGCACCTGTGTATCGGCTAGGAAACCGATAGTGCTATGAGCAAATAGACAAGATGTCAGTATAACATATGCATCGGCTAGGAGCCGATTATCAATAGATAAGCAAAATAGTAAGCCAGCCGACTGCCGAGGAAACACATATGCATCGGCTAGAAAACCGATGATAATATAGATGACCAAAACAGTATGGATAATACAGTCGGCTTTATAAAAAGATAACCTATCGGCTAAGCACTCCGATAGAACGTCGCATATACACCGATCAGCCCGACAAGGATAAATCTATTATTATCGATCTAGTAGTTCAAACCTAACTGATGCAGCACAGATCGATAATAGTAAAGGAACCTCAACGAGCCGATAGACCTAATGCAACTGTGATGAAAATAACTTACCGGCTATACATTCCGATAAGACGCTTGCGCAAAAACCATCAGCCTAGCAGGAACGATTTATCGCTGGCAGTTCAGTAGGTCGGACCCAACCGATGCAGCACGAACTGATGATAAATCGCCCCCAGTAAACTGATAAGATCTACGCACGCGTGATGTGGTATACCTGATCGGCCTAAGAGGTCGGACCGAACCGATGCAGCCGTAGACAGGGCAGATACACCTGGGTAAGGGGTGACGAGTCTTACCCTCTCGCAGGAGTTCGGACCTAACCGATGCAGCCCCGCTCGAGAAGCAAGAACCCGTCGAAAGGTTGGCGATGCGCCGAAGTTTAATTGATCGATTGATTGATAGATTACAAGGTCCCCGGGCATACGTATATATACCCCGAGTTACATGAGTCCTTATAGGACACGATATATGATTTCCTATCTATAACAGAAAACGCTAACGAGACCTGACCGGACACGAGGTCAGGTTTCCTAAAAGAGATAAACCTTTTCCTAATAACTATAGTAATTAACTGCCACGCGCGGTCTTCATGGCTCCTTCTCAGACTCGGTCTGCTTCTTGGATCAATTTCCATTATCCGACTGCAACCGTCCTCTTGACCGAATCTGATACAGGTCCTTACCAAATTTTGGCGTTAACACACTCACAGAGAGTCACAAATATTGAGATTTGCAGGATCGAGTTGGGATTCAGATTCACCAACTCCAATCCGTAAAAATTAAGAAGACGGCAAAAGAACTCGGAAGAGGGAAGGAACAAACCTCGGTCAAAGAAAGAGGCAAATACAACGATTTCACCGGATTGGGGATTTGGGACCGACTCACCCCCAGCCGGGCACCATCGGATGATATCGCGGCTTTACAGCCGCAGAGACCTCTCCAATCTTTCCAGCTTTGACCGGCTGCAATCCAAGGTCGGCCACCCATCATTCGACGCCCCAACAGAATCTGGCACCTTCGGCATGGCTGGGGGGACAAGAGATTTGGGGGAAATATAGTCAGGGGCTTGGAGTGGACAAATGGATGCGGAATCACTCGAGCTTTGGTGGGGAGGAGCAAGCAATGGCGAACCCTAGCGGAGCGGGAAGCGAAATTTCGGAGCGGAGCTAGGAAGACGAAACGATTGGTCACGTGGGGAAGATAGAGGAATCTTTTCTCTCTCCCTCAGCCTTTATAGAGCCTGTGCCGACTAAATGGGCTTGGGCCTACACAGTTGAAGCTGGGCCACCGAAGATATGAGTTCCTACAGGAGCACGCTCAATATGTGCCGCTGGCAGGCTGAGTTAAAATCACAGTGCTGATGCTACCAACAGGAACCGATGAGGTAAACAGATATGCTTCATGAAGGCCTAATTGCTAAACACATGTGTTTGGGTATCTGTCTTATCCACCAGGTATCAAGGATATATCCTTATAAGGATCACAAGCTGGTCTTCATTAAAATTGGGGATGCAGGTATCTTTCTCAAGTACACCTGACCACGCGATGGATTAATTTTCATAAAGTGGTACTCGGCCTACATGCTTGGCCACTAGTTGCCATGAGCAACATTATTCCAGCTGATATGATGCTGAAGAGTCTAACTTCCGAGTAGTGCACTACTTGGGAGAGACTATAAATATTTTTTCCAGCTGACATGATGCTGAAGAGTCTAACTCCCGAGTGGGAGGCCACCCGGGAAAGACTATAAACCCCTTTTTCCAGCTGACATGAAGCTGAAGAGTCCCATATACGAGTGGCATGCTACTCGGCAAGACTATAAATCATATTCCGGTTGACATGATACCGAAGAGTCTCATATACCAGTAGTAATCTACTCGGGAAAGACTACAAGGTTAAAGATCTTTGACTTTATGTTTAATTGTCTTCACAATTAAGCATAAAGTCAGGAGCTACACCTAGTAGGTGCGCCTATTCGGCGCACACTATTCATACACCAACATGAAGCCCTTCATAGCCTTGTTGCCAGCTGACATGAAGCAGGACTCGGGAAGAAGAAGCACTCAGACAAGGAGTACTCGGGAGCAATGCACTCGGGCAATCTTCACCGTGGAGGACGAGCACTCGGCATCAGCTGTGACTCAACTATGAAGGTCTCAGGGGCTACTGTGGAGGCCATGGGCCCCAGGTACCTCATCACAAGCATATGGGCCACTCGGATAGAGGATGGGCCAAGACTTGTAATTAGAGATATAATAGCACCCGGTAGATTTTGCCTTGTACAGAAAGGAATATGCAGTCTTAGCCGGGTAAGATGTATCTCTAAGAAGGAAATCCCTTGGCCATATCCGGCTGGGATTCCTATCTTGTACCCCTATCCCCTAGTATATAAGGGGAGGCAGGGCGCCCCATGAGGGCAGAAGATCATTGATTGACACACATCCTCAAAGGAATACCATTACAACTGGACATAGGGTATTACCTCACATCGAGGGCCTGAACCAGTATAAAATCTCCTTGTGTTCCTTTGCAGTCCACCGAGTTTCCCCATGCCGAGTAGCCCAATAGATATATTGGCAGTGTAAAACATTGACAATTATCCACTCATCCTGGATCCAGTCATCAGAAGTGTCAAATTGAACAAGATTCTAATCGATGGAGGAAGCGCTCTTAACATCTTGTTTGCCAAGTCGCTTGACAAGATGAAGATCCCTCAATCCGAGCTATGGCTGAGTACAGCTCCCTTCCACTAGGTAATCCTCGGCCTCTCTTCCACTCCACTCAGACAGATCACTCTACCAGTTACTTTTCGCACACAAGAAAATTTCCACACCGAGAACATCTGCTTCGAGGTTGCCAACTTCAAGACCGCATACCACGCCATAATCGGACTTCCTGCACTAGCCAAATTCATGGCAGTGCCCCATTATACATACATGGTGCTCAAGATGCCAGGACCAGCAGGAGTACTTTCCTTGTGTAGCGGCGTCAAGCAAGCCTTCACCTGCGACAAGGAGAGTTGCGAGTTGGCCCAATCTGACGAAGCAGTAGTCGGACAAAGCAACATCTGACTAGTTGCAAGAACTGCAAACGAGAACGACCGAGTCCCGGCTAAGAAGGCAACCAAGTCGGGAATTTCAGCGGACTCAGAAATGAAGAAGATCCCCCTGGACCCTTCCGACCCCACCATGACTGCACTTGTCGGGACTGGACTCGACCCCAAATAGGAAGACGCGCTCGTCACCTTCCTCCAGGTGAATAGGGATAAATTTACTTGGAAACCTTCCGACATGCTTGGTGTACCAAGGGAGGTGATCAAGCATTCCCTCAACGTCAAGCCGGACGCCAAACCAGTCAAGCAAAGGCTATGGCGCTTCGCACAAGACCACAAAGATGCTATTCAGGAGGAGGTTACCAAACTCCTGGTAGTCGGGTTCATCAAAGAGGTCTACCACCTAGATTGGCTAGCAAACCCAGTCTTGGTCTAGAAGAAGAACGGTAAATGGCGCATGTGCATCAGCTATACCGACTTAAACAAGGCGTGTTCCAAGGATCCATTTGGTCTACTCCAGATAGATTAGGTGGTCGATTCAACTACGGGATGCGAATTACTTAGTTTTCTTGACTGTTACTCAGGATGCCATCAAATCAGCCTAAAGGAGGAGGACTGCCTGAAGACCTCTTTTATCATGCCATTTGGGGCATGTTGCTATGTCATAATGCTGCTTGGGTTGAAAAACGCTGGCACAACATATCAACGTGCTATCCAGCAGTGTCTGCACACTCAACTCGGGCACAATGTGGAGGCCTATGTTGATGACATGGTGATCAAAACCAAAGTCAAGAAAGACCTCATTGCCAACTTGGAAGAAACTTTTCAAAGCCTTCGAAGACTCAAGATGAAGCTAAACCCAGAAAAATGCGTCTTCGGAGTACCTTCAGGAAAGCTATTCAGCTTCATCGTATCACAACGAGGCATTGTCGATGTTTCACACCAGCAATATGAATATAGGGCTACACGTCGGATCGAAACTCGGTGGACTGCAAAGGAACACAAAGAGTTTATACTGGTTTAGGCCCTTGATGCGAGGTAATACCCTACGTCCAGTTATGGTGTATTTCCTTTGAGGATGTATGGTGGTGATTCCGATGAACCTCCTATGTCTTGCCCTTAGGGGGCGCCCTGCCTCCCCTTATATACTGGGGGACAAGGTTACAAAGTAGGAGTCCTAGTCGGACTACGACCAAGGGATCTTCTTCTATAGATATAACGTTTCTGACTAGGACTGTATTTTCCCTGTCGTACAAGGCTAAGTCTGCTGAGTCCTATCATATCTCTAATTACAAGGCTAGGCCCATCCTCTGTCTGAGTGGCCCATATTCTTGTTATGAGCTACCCGGGGCCCATAGTTGAGTCACAGCTGATGCCGAGTGCTCATCCTCCACGGTGAAGTATTCCTGAGTGCATTGCTCCCGAGTACTCTTTGTCCGAGTGCTTCTTTTCCTGAGTCCTCCTTCATGTCAGCTGGCAGCGAGGCTATGAAGGTCTCCATGTAGAAATATAAATAGTGTGCACCGAATAGGCGCACCTATTAGGTGTAGCCCCTGACTTTGTGCCTAATTGTGAAACAATTAAACATAAAGTCAAAGATCTTTAACCTTGTAGTCTTTCCCAAGTAGTGCACTATTGGTATATGAGACTCTTCGGCATCATGTCAGCCGGAATATTTTTAAGTCTTTCCCGAGTAGTATATCACTCGGAAGTTAGACTCTTCAGCATCATGTCAGCTGGAATAATTTTTGCTCATGGCAGTTGTTGGCCAAGCATGTAGGCCAAGTACCACTTCATGGATTTTAACCCAATATGTGGTCAGGCGTACTTGAGAGATACCTACATCCCCAATTTTAATGGAGACCAGCTTGTGATCCTTATAAGGATATATCCTCAATACCTAGTAAATAATGCAGATACCCAAATGTATACATCCGGCTGTAGGCTTAGCATGAAGCATATCTGATTATTTAATCGGTTTCTGTGAGTACCACCAGCACTGTGATTTTAACATAGCTAGTGAGCGGCCCAGATAGAGTGTGCTACTGTAGAAACTCATATCTTGTGGCCCAGTACCGAATTTGTAGGTCCAAGCCCACTTATCGGCATAGGCTCTATAAAGGCATGGAGAGAGAGAAAAGATTCCCTCATCTTCTCCAATCCACCAATCGCTTCATCTTCCAACTTCCATGCCGAAATTTCGCACCATGCCTCACTAGGGTTCGCCATTGCTAGCTTTTCCCTCTCAAAACTCAGGCGATCCTACTCCTCCACATCCATTCCAAGCCCCCAATAGCATTTCCCCCAAATCTCCTCGCCTCATGCCATGCCGAGAGCTTTAGAAATCCCGGAGGTGTTTGATGAGACCTGGCCGACTTCGGATTGCGGCTTGACCAAGTTGAAGTATCTGGAGAAGTTGCTGAGATTGTAGAGCCGTGAAGTCATCCATTGGCGTCCGGCTGAAGGGAAATCAATTCCGGCGCCCCAATCTGGTGAGACTGTAGTCTTTGCCTCTTTCTTTGACTGGGGTCTTTCTCTTCCTTCCTCAGATTTTCTTCGCCAACTTCTTTCCTTCTATCAGCTAGAGCTAGTAAATCTGAACCCCAACTCTATCCTGCAAATCTCTATATTTGCAACTTTGTGTAAATGCTTTCTGGGTGTGAAGCCCCATTTCAATTTGTTCTGATACTTGTTCCACATCAAACCCCAACCCTCCAAAAACAAAGTCCTGGTGATAGGGGGAGCTGGTCTCCAGCTTAGGAATGAAATGAAAAGAATCTATCTTCATGTTCCTTTGAAAACCTCCCTTAAGAGCTGGCACGGAGAATGGTTCTATTGCTCTGATCTTGAACCCTCTCTGCCCCTGTTTACTGGCTTGTCTCCGGTGGTCTTGCCTAGCTGGTCGTCGGTGCCAAACTTCAAGGAGATGGGCCAAGTGTATCAATTGATTGATAAAATCGACAAGCTAAAGAGCTCTAGATTGACCGGTCCCTAGGTGGCCAGATGTTTCTTGAATTGCCGCATCAGGCCATTGAAGCTAAGAAGCCACTTCGGCTAGGATTATAAGGGTAAAAATGATCCCAGCCGAGAATACCCGGATCTGACTGACAAGCACAAGGTGACTGACACTTGCTCAGTTTTTTCGCTAGTGGGGTGGTTGAGACAGAAGATGCAAAGTGCGCCACCGCAGCTTACAGCCAGAAAAGGCCTCGTCCAGAGGTAATATTGAAATGCTGATTCTTGAATCGCTATTCATCTGTGATGAATGTTCATAGATGCATATCCTGAATTGCTCTGCAATGTATGATGTATGTTGCCTGAATCACTTGCAAGAATGTGAAGAGTTTGATGATGACTCCCAAACTTTGTCGGCCGCCAAGTCGAAGAAGAGGCCTGTGTGACCCCAAAACAGGACCCTCTATGTACGCGTACTAGCCCCAGGATCACGCTAGCACACACAGTCACAAGAATAATATCACAGCCAACATCACGAAGGAAACCAAACTATTTATTAATAAATTGACTATGAAAAGCCTTATGGCTAAAGTTTACATTTATTACGCCACAAAGGGCCTAAAGAAAACAATATAGCGGCGGAAATAAAATAAATACGTGGAAGCTCCATTTAACATGCCACAAGCAGTCAACTGGGGCGCACGGCCTATTTCTCGTCTTCAGCAGCAAACTCGTCCAGGAACAACGGAAACCTTTCTTCTGGAATTGGGGGGGAATTGCAAGGTGAGTACATGGAATACTTAGCAAGTGCACGGAAATATGCATATGCACAGCTGACAAAGAAAGGCTAAGGCTATTTTGCATAGCACGGCAGTTGTAGTTATAAACAATTTATAAATAGAGTTAAAAACAACACTTTAAATAACGGGTATTACTAGCCAACCGTCCACACAAGACTTGTCCACACAGTACCACATAGCTAAATTCATTTTCCTGCACATATCATCATTACCATTCCCTTGTTTTTGCAAACTACCCCTCATTTGAAATCACCGAGCATGTCCATGACTGCGGACGCGGCTATTCGAATAGATTAGTTAAACACTCTGCAGAGGTTGTACAGCTTTACCCACAAGATACACCATCCTCTTAACGGCCATGCGCAAATGTCACACTTCTCCTTGTGTGTGGCCAAGGAATCTATAACAAGGCTTTTTAGAAACTCTGCCTCAACACTGTCTTCCCCCATGAGACACCTTTCCCTCACACAGACAAGAAAGTACCCATGGCTAACCATAAAACCTATCATCTAACCACCTGGGCCCTTTGAATTTGTTGACATTATTTGGAGAATTAGGGAATGAAATTGAACCTCCGGGGAATTAGAAATTTGTACGGATGCGAAAATTAGAGTCTAGGAATCTGGGGAAAAACAAATTGGGAAACGAGCTCAACTTCCAAAATGCAAATAACCCCGATTAAAAAACAGAAAAAAATCACACCGTAATTAATTATTTAATCATATTAAATCCTTTTTATTATGAAATTTTTCATTAAGCTGACTGAGGCGAAAAAACCAAAGGTGGGTTTTCGCAATCGGACAAAAAGAACGGAAAACGAAAAAAAATCCGGACGTGACAAACCTACCCCCCCTTAAATGGAATCTCGACGCCGAGATTCGAACAGGCTTGGGAACAACTCGGGAAACTCTGCCCTCAGATCATCTTCACGCTCCTAGGTGGCTTCTGCTTCTGTGTGATGGCTCCACTGAACCTTACAGAAACGGATGGTCTTACTCCTCGTGGTTCGCTTTGCCGTCTCGAGGATCTTGATTGGATGTTCATGATATGTCAAATCTGGTTGCAAATCCACTACCTGCAACGGGGTTTCTTCTTCTGGCAACCGAAGACACTTCTTCAACTGCAAGACGTGGAACACATCATGGATCCTTGACATTGATGGCGGCAGCTCCAACTGATACACAACTTCTCCTCGACGAGCAACGATCCGGAATGGACCTACATACCTTGGGGCAAGCTTTCCTTTCACTTGAAACCTCTTGGTTCCTCTCAATGGGGTTACCTTCAAATAGACATAGTCCTCCTTTTCAAAAGTTAAATCCCTGCGACGGTTGTCTGCGTAACTCTTCTGTCGAGACTGAGCTACCTTTAATCTATCCCTGATCAAAGCAACTTTCTCTTTGGCTTCACGGATCACATCGGGTCCAAAAACCATTCTTTCTCCTGTCTCATTCCAATTCAGAGGTGTTCTACATGACCACCCATATAAAGCTTCAAACGGTGACATTTGTAGACTCGCCTGATAGCTATTGTTATAGGAGAACTCGGCATAGGGTAGATTCTTATCCCAACTAGAAGCATAGGCTAAAGCACAAGCTCAGAGCATATCCTCCAAAATCTAATTAACTCTCTCTGTCTGCCCATCAGTCTATGGGTGATATGCGGTGCTGAAATTGAGACAAGTACCCATTGCCTCATGCAAAGCATGCCAGAAGCGAGAGGTAAACTGAGTCCCTCGATCTGAGACTATCTTCCTGGGCACTCCATGCAAGCACACTATCTGGTTCACATATAGTTCTGCCAACTTGTCACCTGAGTAGGTTACTTTGACTGGAATAAAGTGAGCAACTTTGGTGAGACGATCTACAACCACCCAAATGGAGTCGTATCCTTACAGAGTCTTGGGCAAACCTGTGGTAAAATCCATGCCAATCTCATCCCACTTCCATTCTGGTACCTTCAATGGTTGTAAAAGTCCAGCGGGTCATTGGTGTTCTACCTTGACTCACTGGCACACATCACAAAGTGCTACATACTCTGCAATCTCTCGTCTCATGCTGGGCCACCATAATTTGCCCTTGAGGTCTTGATACATCTTGGAACTACCGGGATGGATGGAATAACGGGACTCATGTGCCTCTGACAAGATAAGCTTCTTGAATTCAAGCTGATCCGGCACAACCAACTTCTCCTGTAGCCATATAACACCATTCTCATCTTCAACAAATCCTATGGCTTTTCCTTTCTTCATGTTGAGTTTGATGTCTTTGACATTTGCATCATCCTTCTGAGCTTCCTTGATTTGGTCTTCCAAGGTGGGCCTGACCTCCAGGTTAGCCACATACCCTTCTGGCACTATCTCCAAACTCAACCTTTCAAACTCTTGAAAGAGTGATAATTGGCTCTCTTGAATTTCCAGGTTGCTGCAGTAGACCTTCCTACTTAGGGCATCGGCAACAACATTTGTCTTGCCTGGGTGTTAGTGGATTCCCACATCGTAATCCTTGATCAGTTCTAACCATCTTCTCTGTCTCAGATTCAGGTCATGCTGGGTGAAGATATACTTTAGACTCTTGTGGTCTGTATACACCTCACATCGGTTGCCTATCAGGTAATGCCTCCATATTTTCAGTGCATGTACCACTACGGCAAGCTCCAAATCATGGGTCAGATAATTCTCCTCATGTGGGCGTAGTTGTCTTGAGGCATAGGCAACCACTTTGCCCTCCTGCATTAGAACACAACCAAGTCCTGTACGAGATGCATCACAGTAGATGTAAAACCCTTTGTGGATATCGGGCAAAACCAACACTGGTGCCGATGTCAAACTCTTCTTCAAGGCTTCAAAGCTGTGCTGACACTCTAGTGTCCACACAAACTTCTTCTCTTTCTTCAACAATTGCGTCAGTGGACGAGCAACCTTGGAGAAGCCTTCTATGAATCTTCTGTAGTAGCCGGCCATACCAAGGAAACTGCGAACCTGTGTCACGGTCTTGGGCGGCCGCCAGTTGATAACCATACTCACTTTCTTTGGATCAACTGCAACTCCAACAGTGGTCACAACATGTCCAAGGAACTCAACTTCTTTCATCCAGAACTCACACTTACTAAACTTGGCATACAACTGGTGTTCTCTTAGTTTTTTCCAAAACAAGCCTCAGATGGTGCTCGTGCTCTTTCTCATCCCTGGAGTAGACGAGAATATCATCAATGAAAACAACAACAAACTTGTCCAAATATTCCATGTATACCTTGTTCATCATGTTTATGAAGTAGGTAAGGGCATTTGTCAACCCAAAAGACATAACTGTGTACTCATAGAGCCCATATCTAGTGGAAAACGCCGTCTTAGGGATATCCTCGGGTCTAATCCTAAGCTGATGATACCCTAATCTAAGATCAATCTTGGAGAATACACCTGCTCCTTTCATCTGATCAAAGAGATCATTAATCCGTGGCAAAGGATACTTGTTCTTGATGGTTACATCATTCAAGCAACAATAATCAACACACATTCTCTTTGTCCCATCTTTCTTTTCAACAAAAATAACTGGGGCTCCCCATGGCGATGAGCTAGGTCTCACAAAACCTTTCTCTTGCAACTCTTGTATCTGCTTCTTCATCTCTGCTAACTCATTAGCTACCATACAGTACGGCCTCTTGGATATGGGCGATGTCCCTAGAGCTAGATCAATGACAAACTCAATATCTCTATGTGGTGGCATGCCTGGCAGTTCTTCCAGAAAAACATTTGGATATTCTCTAACAACTGGTACTTTCTGTAGCTCAGAGATCTCCATGTGGTGCACTATGGCTCCTTTCCAAGGGGGATTAGCTAAGGCTTTGAAATTCACTTTCTTTCCTTTAGAGCACTGAGTGATCTCTAGCTTGCATTCCATGGTACGCATCCAGTCTTCCGCATCAAGTAGGGTACCCAATCCCTTGAAAACCGGCAGCTTGGTACGCAGAAATTCAAACATCTTACTCTGTGGAAGGGGAGCATGAACATGGCCCTGCGGTTGCTGTTGCGGCTGCTGCTGTTGTTGGTTCTGAAGTTGTTGCATCATCATCCTCATGAGCTCAGTTTGGGCCTGCATGAAGGCTTGAAAATTTGGTTGGTTCACTTGAGGTGCTTGGGGTTGTTGTTGACCATCGGGCTAAGTATCATTGTTCTGGTTACCTCCACTGTGACCCCCAGTCCTAGTGTTCACCATCTGCTCAACATGTGGCCCGTTAGAGAGGTACTAGGAAGGAGAGAACAGCTCTAAGAAGAAGGGCAACTAATGGAGTAGAACAGCACATCCAGACCAAAACAAGCATACGACAAACCAGAAAAACCAAAAACTAAAAAAAACAAACAACGCCTCTAACACACAACCTTAATGTCTTACTAACGTGAACTACTAACTACAGGTAGAGCGACCCAAAACAAGAGCCACTTCTACAGCTAAACCCTATTCCACGACAAAGCTTCACGAGACCCAATGCATCACTGGTGTAGATCCTCCTTCCACGGCTGACAGTAGAAATTAAAGCAGGTAAGGGAACATTTCTGAAAAAGGGAAGAGTCAAGAAAGAGTGAGTAAAGAAGGAACAAATTATATTGTTTTGTGATTCTTTTAAAATAGTTTTGAAGTACGACCAGGCTAACTAAGGCTGCAACCTATAGTCAACGTGGCTCTGATACCAACCCTGTGGGACCCCAAAACAGGACCCTTTGTGTACACGTACTAGCCCCAGGATCACGCTAGCACACATAGTCACAAGAGTAATATCACAGCCAACATCATGAAGGAAACCAAACTATTTATTAATAAATTTACTGTGAAAAGCCTTATGGCTAAAGTTTACATTTATTACGCCGCTAACGTGGCGAGGTGACGTGGCAAAATTGGACTTATGAAATCCTACGGCTGAGATTCAATCTAGGAGATCCAACAGTGTAGATCGAAGGGGATTTTTCATATGTGGGTCCCACGTGTCACTGTCACCTAGGGAAAAAAGGTACGGGCTGCCAGCCGGCTGCCTTGGCCGCAGCCCAGGCGGCGGCGCGGGAGTGGCACAGGGGTGGCGCAGTTCGGCGGCGATGACGTCGGCAAGCAGCGACAGACCAGGCGGAGGCGGCGGCGGCGGCGGACTGGTGTCGGCGGCAGCGGCACTGGAGCAGGGACGAGGAGGCGAGCTCGGTCGTAGCGGCGTCGGCCGGGGAAGTAGGACGCAGGCGTGGGTGAGGAGGGAAAACGGCGCAGGGTGGCGGTGCTCACTGGCGGCGTCAGCCGAGGAAGTAGGATGCAGGCGTGGGCGAGGAGGGAAAACGGCGCAGGGTGGCGGTGCTCACTAGCGGCGTCGGCAGCTCGGTGCTATGGCGACACGTCGGTGTGGCGCGGCTGCGGAGGAAGGTGGCGGCGGCGTCGTCGGCTTCGGAAGAAGAGGAAAAACGATGCCGGTTGTGCATATATATATAGGGGCGGCTCGAGGCTAGGACAGGCGGCGATTAGGGTGGGGCACGAGATGGGCCAGGTGGCGCGGCGAAGGAGGCATAGCGGCGTCGGCGTGGGCCAGGCCAGGACGCGGTGCAAGCGGAGGTGGCAGACCGGGCTTTGGCGGCGGCGCAAGAGCAGGCTGGACCGGGGCTCGGAGTGGGTGCAGGGTCGTAGGGGTGGCAGCAGGTGGGCTGGCCGCGGCGCCAAGAAGGAGGCCTTTGGCCTCCCTGTCGAAGGTAGATGAATGGGCAGAAGAGAAAAAGGAAGAAGGGCAGGGGCTGAGTGGAAGAAGGGAAAAGGAGAGGAAGGAAGGGAAAAAGAAAAGTAAAAAGGCAGGGGGATGAAATTGCCAAATTCTGACCCTTTGAATTTGTTGAGATTATTTGGAGAATTAGGGAACGAAATTGAACCTTCGGGGAAGTAGAAATTTGTACGGATGCGAAAATTAGAGTATGGGAATTTGGGGAAAAACAAATTGGGAAATGAGCTCCACTTCTGAAATGCAAATAACCACGATTAAAAAAGGGAAACAAATCACACCGTAATTAATTATTTAATCATATTAAATCCTTTTTATTATGATATTTTTCATTAAGCTGACTGAGGCAAAAAAACCGAAGGTGGATTTTCGCAATCGGACGAAAAGAACAGAAAACAAAAAAAATCCGGATGTGACAAGGCCATTAAGTCCTTCTGTTGCCCAACCCAGCTCCAAGAGAGCCGGGAAGAAACCTGTTGAAGACCCGGGCAAGAAGAGAGCTAGCAGGCCGCAGCCGAGAGCCTAAAGATAAAAGATACCACCAGCGTAGCTCCCAGGCCGCCAAGTCCAAGGCCATCTTCTCCAAGCCCGAGACCAACACCGCCAGGCTCAGCAACATCGAGCCCAAGGCTGGCACCGCTGAGTACGAGATCAGCAATGTCGAGCCAAGGAGCGGTGCCACCGAGTGCTTCGACGCCCTAGTCGGCCGTTGCAGAGATCGGGCCGACTAAGAGCAAAGCGCCACCGCCGACTGTCGTGCCGACTAGCCCGACAGCCAGCAGCTCCCCACCACTAATATCTGGAGCTCCCTCGTGGAGGTTCAGGACCTCCAAGAGGTAAGTAATCTTGAATCTTCTGAAAATCTTGACAAGTGTTGTAGTGTCTTGATTTTTGACACATCGTGTAGGAGGCGAGTAAACATAGATCTCAAGGGAACTACGCCGACTACTCCTGTTGTCGAGCCAGCCCCAGCTGAGCCAACACCAACAAGCTCATCTGCTGAGCCGATGACTCAGTTGTAGAAACTGAAGCTGTCTCGACAACAGGACCGCTAGTGCCAGCAGACCAAGGGGCGAGTACTGAAGCCATGGCTCCAGCCCTTGAGCGAGTCCCTAAAGCTCCAGCAGCTGCCAAGCCAGAAGCCAGGACCTTGTCGCCATCCATATCGTCATCGTCGTCTTCAGAATTGGACCTCCCCAGACTTGAAGCCCCTCCTCGCAAGTTCCCAAGAACATTCCACTGGGTATCCCCGAGGAGTTGTGGAAAGCTACGAGCATGATGAGGAGGCAGTGGAGAGGGAGCACGAAGTTCTTCTTCGTGCCGCAATCACCATGTCCCGGGGAGTCCAAGTATGACTCTTGCCATATTGAGTTTTTGACAGTCTTCCCTGCATTGGTTCTCTGCCTCTTGACTTTGTTTTGCTATGTTTTTGCTCCGAGCAAAAGATAGTTGACCGCTCAAAGAAACTGAACAAGGTCTTGACCCAGCTTGCCCCCCATCTCCAACGGTTGAGCTAGCTCTAGGCCGAGAAGGCCAACCTAGAACGGTCTAGTCAGGAGAGGGAAACTTGGCTGAGGGGAGCAATTGACTAGCTTAGGGATAAGAAGTGGGCTCTAGCCAAGAAGATCAGAAGTCTCCTGTATTTGTCTTCGTGAATAAATCCCGAGTATATTTCTCTAGCTTTGTTGTTTCTCGACTGCCCGGTTAAGTCCTGACTGTAATCTCGAGTTCTTGACTATTCTAACATACAGCCCTCGAAGCCAAGTTGATGACCCAAACAGAGTAGAGAAAGCAACAGGAACTTGAGCTGAAGAAGGTTGAAAAGGCTAAAACTGAACTAGAGAAGGCCAGAGCCAAAGTAGAAGCTGACTATGAAAGTAAGCTTCCCCTCTAACAATAACCTTAACCAATCCTTTTGTTAGTCCGACTACAATTTTGGCTAACAAGTATACTTGCCAATGAATTTGAGCAGCTTCAAGAGCCAATGCCCAAACCCAGTTCCAAGCCTTTGCAGAGGAGATTAAAGTCATCAAGGAGTCACAGGTGATTCTCGCCGAATCCGTGAAAGGGCTCCTTGACATCATGAATCCTCACCATATTGGGACCAGCTTCAATACAGTCTCCCATGTGCAGGTGCACCTTAGCAATGCACCGAGCATCTTGAAAAAGTACTCGAATGGCGTGTTGCCGTCGGCATGGCCCAGACCCTTGCCATGACCAAGTCGATTTACCCTAGGGTAGACCTCGAGGCCATTGGTGAGGGGTTTGCCGAAGAGACAACTCCTGAGGAAGCATTGGAGTTGATCACCGAGGCGAGGCCGACTGCAGAGGCGATCGCAAAGGACCTGGGAATGTAAGAACAAACCATTATGCAGTCGATGTATATAAAGCTTTTGTAAAGACATGTGTAAATATATGAACAATGCCGCCGAGTTCTTAGTTTTCCTTAGTTATCATTAGCTTTACCCAACTATATAGTCTACGAAGCCGCCAGTTGATCATTTGAATTAATAAAAATCGTTAGAAAGCTATAACTCCGGCGCAAAACATAAACATAGTCATTGTAAAACTTCAAACCTTAGATAAAACAAGCTCGTATGTTGTTGACAAGCACCATATAATACATGCAGCCGTCCCGACTCACTACTCGGTTTGAAACAAGCGACATATGGTGAGTTAGAGAAAAACTTTATACATGTGTATGTCCGAGAAAGTACAAAACTTAGGTATAGAAAGGACGTAGTTTTCTAATTCCATGTGTTCTGCTAGGGTAACCATCTTCAGTCTTGCTTCAGTCGGTAGCGCCTGGCCGAGTCACCTCAGTGATGATGAATGGCCCTCCACAGACGGGGATAGTTTTTATGCCTGTCCTTTGTGTTTGTATTTTTCTCAAGACGAGATCCCTGACCAAAAAGCGCTGCCACGGAAATTCGACTTATGATAACGACACAGGCCTTAAGATACCATTGCTGACTAGATGGTTCGACTGTCCTAGCTTCTCCAACTGATCGAGTTGAACCAGCCATTTTCGTTGGATATGGTCTTTTGGTAGGCCGAACTCGTGGAGAGCCAAACTCTAACTTGGTTGGGTAACATAGCCTCAGCACCATAGACCAGAAAGACAAGGGGATTGCCCTGTTGCCTGAAACGTGGTTCTTAAAGACTGAGAAACAGATGGGGAGTTCTTGTACCCACGCCTGCATATGGTTTAGTCTGTTGAATTCTGGCTTGATACCTTTGTACAGACATGCCATTGGCACGTTTTGACCTGCCCATTCTCCGTGGGTGTGCCACAGAGGCATCACGTCTTGCTGCCAAAGTCCGTCATGAAATCTTGAAAGACGCCACTGCGTGAACTGAGCACTCGTTGTCCGTAGATGATGCGTTTAGAACCTAAATCAAGTCTAGTATATCATGATGAAGTCCCTTTGCTCGTGCCGTTGTTATGGTAGAACCGGGTTTTGCCTCAATCCACTTCAGAATTTATCCCACTGGAGAACAGGTTGTGTGAACTCCTCCTGGCGCTTTCTTGAAAGGCCAAATGTAAGCCCATATCTGCAAAGGGCAAGAGATTGGATTGGTTTGAAAGTTTCTTGGCTGTAATTTTGGTTTGGTCCTTGCATAGAACTTGGCACCCTCACAAGTGCGAACTATGTCTTTAGCGTTCGTTTACTACTGTTTGGCAAGAAAAAATCCCTGCCTTGTAAAGCCTTTCCGACTAACACACTGGAATGCAGCTGGTCAATATCCAAGTGGATCGATTGCAGAATCGCTTGGCCTCCTCAAGTTGTGACCGCAGCGCATGAGACAATAGTTACTACTCGGGAAAGACTAACAAGGTTAAAGATCTTTGACTTTATTTTAATTGTTTTCATAATTAAGCACAAAGTCGGGGGCTACACTCAATAGCTGTGCGCCTATTCGGCGCACACTATTCATACTCACATGAGCCCTTCTAGCCTCCTGCCAGTTAACATGAAGCAGGACTCAGGACGAGACGCACTCGGACTAAAGAGTACTTGGGAAGCAAATGCACTCGGGCAATCTTCACCATTGATTTGATGAGCACTCGGCATCAGTTTGTGTCTGAAACTATGAGGGTCTCAAGAGGGCTGACATCGTGGAGGCCATGGGCCGCGAGTAACTCCATCACCACATATGGGCACTAGACAGAGGATGGGCCCTAGCTTGTATAGAGATTGATAGAACCCAGGCAGACCTTGGCCTTATACGATAAGGAATATACAGTCCTAGTCGGGTCGGTTATATCTCTAAGAGAGATCCCTTGGCTGAATCCAACTGGGACTTTACCTTATACCCTATCCCCTCCAGTATATAAGGGGAGGCAGGGGCCCTAAGGGCATAAGCTCATAGAAGCCAACACACATCCCTCAAAGGAATAATCAACTGACCGCCGGGGTATTACTCACATCAAGGGCCTGAACCAGTATAAATCTTCACCGTGTTCCTTTGCATCCACCGAGTTTCGTCCGATGAGTAAAAGCCTATATTTTATATTGCGGTGTAAAACATCGACACATTGTAATTCTTTTTTATATACTAAATAAAGTTTGTTGCTCTGACTACTACATGCTTGTTTTCAACCGAGTATCGAGTCGGCGGGCGCATGAAATGACGTGTGTTTTTGCTTGCTTTACAGTTTGACCTTGTTTTGTCTAAGTCATGAAGCTTTTATAATGCTTATGCTAAGCTTTCAGAAGTATAACGCTTTTAAAGTTGGTCCTCAAGCCACTCGGCATAATGGCTAGTCGGTAAAACTAATGGTGGTACACAAAGCAGTACTTGGCAAAATATAACAACAACGTCAAAAGATTTACAATATTTTACTCTTTGTTCTGTCCGACACTGACTACTTAAAAGTTTTGGTGTTTACATGGGTAGATCCTTGGCGAGGCTCCAGCAGTAGGCCTTAACTGGTAATCAACTCCAATCCCCTCTGGAGTAAGTGCCTTTGGCAAAGCTCTTCAATGGCCTCATATCTATCGCCAGGGTAGAGAGACTTTTGTCCATGGCAATGCTTGGGCCATCCTCTTGGCGACACGCTCGAATGAGTACGTCT